>BGPR01002777.1:98774-135675 GCA_013235015.1 Araneus ventricosus | reverse complement strand
TGCATCCTTTTTGGCTTTGTTTGTCGCTTGAGAATACCATATTTTATTCTACAATGTTAAAGGAAATTCCTTATCCTTATTATTAATTATTAAAATTCATATATGTTTAATATGATAGAATTTTATCCAGGAACTTTTTTCCCCCTGAAATAGTTTTTTTTTTTTTTAGCCATAAATCATACTTAAAACAAAATACGATTCTTTAAAGTATTTTTCCCATGTTTTATTCAGTAACAAAAGTAAAAAAAAAGAAGAAAAAAACATTTTAAAATAAATTTTTAAAAAAAATCAGACTAAAGGGTTAATATATAATTGAACAATTAATTTAAATGTTAGGTTGTGATACCCCTTTATTTTGGTAACATACAGAATGTATTTTTCCAATGATTGCTCTGAAATCATTCCAGAAATTTACTCTTGCCTTAAATAGATATAATTAAGCGTTAAGATGCCTTTGAATAGTTACATTTGTCTGTATTTACCACTTAAAATTCAGACATGACACATTTCCGCTTTTTCGGCATTGGATTTTGTCATTCTTAATTTTTTATTATATAATAATTCTGTGATATTTTTATTGTCTTAAGCACTTTTTGTATAAATTTATTTATTTTATTGTTAGATTAATTACACTTATTTTACTTTTCGGTATTTATGTTTGTCACGTTTCATTATTTGTGAAGTTCAGTTTTTTTTGTTCCAAGCCTGTGTCACGTCTGAAAATTTCCTTATAACAGCCATGATATAATTTTGTGATTTCATGTTAAGATATTTTGTTACTGTAAAAGCTCTGCATTTATATTAAGCTATTAATTTTTGATGAGCAATTCAAAAAAACTGTTAGATATGGAGGAAATTTACTGTTACATATTTATTTTAATTGCATGTTTTATTAATTAGTTATCTTTAAAATCTGTATCAAATTTATTTTATACATATTTAATTTACATTTGAATTAAAATCTTCAGTTATGCATTTTTATTAAGAGCCTAAATGCTTAATTAAGTTCGTTTAATAACATTCAACTCAAAAAACAATCTTTTAAAGTGGATGGACTATACTTTTTTTTACGATTTTTTATGGATAGACTATACATACAATTTAGAAATGTTTTCTGACTTTCATTTCTTGAATAAAACATGAGAAAATGTTTTTTAAATCCTTTTTTTTTTTTAAGTATGGCTTATGTGGCTAAAAAACAGCTTGTTACCAACTGACAACACTAGGCTTTATTTCGGGGGGAAAAATCCTTGATAAAATTTTATAATGTCAAACACAGAAGAATTTTAATAACTAATAATACATATAAGGAATTTCTTTCAACATTTGTAGCATAAAATATGGTATTCTCAAGCATATAAACGAAGCTAAAAAGATGCAGCCTCAAGTGAAAAATATCATTTTATTTTAATTTTTTTATCAGCACTCAGGCTGCCATCTATATGTTGTAAATAGATTTAATAACATTTTCAGTATGTATCTGATTGACAACAATAGGTGTTAGAGCTTCAGTCTTATTCTGAAGATTTCAGAAGACATAATTGGATATTTTCCTTAAAGGCAACGCTGGGCATTTAAGAATTAAATGCAATTGAATATTTGTGATTAAAGGATTTTATCATTTTATTCTTGTAGTTTTAAGAAATATATAAATAAATCTGAATTGTCTGCTTTGGAATTGTTAATTTTTTCTCTCCTTTGCTCTCTGTTTTTATAATTGCTTTTTATATTATTTTTTTAAGAAATTAAAGAGCTTATTTCTCTTAACAGTAGTCTGGAATTCAATAAATAACATTTGATTTCTATTATTTGATGTTTTAAAATGGGTTTTCAACAGTTTGGGAGAATGGTTTATTTTTAAAATTTAAACGCTATATTGTGTTGTGTTAAATTTGAAATTTATTTCCACTACTGTTTTAGTATATTGCTTTCAGATTGTGATTTTATGATTTTTTATTAGTATTTTGTGCATTTCCTCACAAAAAGTTACAGTATTTTTTTTTCGTTCTTTAGTTGTCGTTTTGATCATATACTTCCTCTGTACGCTGTTTCACTTGATGGAGAGAATCCTTGTCTAATTTATCAACTGATGGTAAATGGTTCCTTAGAAGACAGGTTATTATTAAAGGTGTGTGAAGAATGCATTTTTTTTACTCTAAAATGTTTTTACTTTGTGTGAATAAATCATTTTTTAAAAACATTTTATATTTTTGTTCCAGAACAAAACACCACCTCTGACATGGTCTCAAAGGAGTCACATTGCAGAATGCGTAACCAAAGGTCTAAATTATCTTCATACTACTCCTGGGAAGCCTCTTGTGCATGGTGATATCAAAAGGTACCTTCTTTTCTCTGCTGTTTCTTTCATGGAACATAAGAGGGTTTTTTCATTATTTTTTTGTGTAATGTTTCTTGACTACTAGTGCTACAAATTCCTTTTTTTCTGTTGGAATTCTGAAATCAATACAATTCTTGTGATGTTTTGAAATGAACCTCTTTATTTCTGCATCTTTTCTTTGTGACCCGAGTTATAATTTCAATTTATTTTCTTACTCTTTTTTTTTTCAACCTTCCGTCAAGAGCATCTAATCTGTGAAATGAAGCACCCGTATTTTTTTATACCTAAGTGCGGGCTTTATGAAAAAAATTATGGGAGTTCTAGTAGCATCCTGACTCTCTACCACTTATGCTAGGTGCCGTGTTTTTTTTTCTCTATTGCTCTTTTGATGTATGTGAGGGGCCCATTAATCTCATAGATGAGTTGTACCCGCTTACGTTAATATTTTTGATTAACCAACTTTTTCTCGATGTTTCTTTTTATAAACCTGCAAAACTTTGCATATTCAATCATATTGATATTTACTTCCAATATATTGTTTCAAAAATGTCAAATTATTTCAGTTGTCATTGCTAAGGCACCTTACAGAAAAACAAACATCAACTCCCTCCTGAATTGCTGGGCATTTTGTTAGTTGCAATCAGGGTTGTCGATTTTTTTGATTTTTTTCAAAAAAAATCGATTTATTTGATTTAAATCGGATTTTTTTGATTTAAATCAAGATTTTTTTGATTTTAATGATTTTTTTAAAACAATATATATATATATATTTTATTATTTAACATTTGTATATTAGACAATGAGCATTACAGTCATAGAATTATATATATAACAACATACCAGTCATTAAGCTGTACTTTATTTTTAAAAAAACAAATTAAAATTTAATTCAAAAATGTAACAACTATTTAAAAAATATTTTTGAACTAAAATATAACAATAATATACTTTTGAGATATAAGACAATTTTATTAAGGAAAAAAGGAACAATATAATAAAAATTGTCATTTCTTGACTACAGATATATTATTGTATGTTAAAATATTATGGAATTTTACACTCAGCTGTTCATTTGTTTCATTACAAACACAAGTTTTGAAGCTTTCTCTACTCCTGATCTGTTTGACCCAAAACATTAAATAAAAACATTTCTAGATAAAATTTTTAAATTCAGGCTTCTAGGTGCATTGAGTCACCATCAGGACTACCTGTATGCCAAATTTCATGACTGTAAGTGTGATAGATTCATCTGGACATTGCGCACAAGCTCACAAACATTGTCTTTTATAAGTATAGATCATAGTTTAAAATGCACTATGTAGATGTTTGTATATCTTTTGGAGCATTTATGTGCATTACTTATTTTACATTTGAACATTATTGCAATATAAAAACTTTGTTGTCCCCAACACTATTTAGTTAATTATTAAAATGAAACTCACTGCATTTTACTATGTTCTTTCTTTGTGAACATGATACTAATATAAATACATGAAAATAATAGTTTTAGGATACGGCTAATAGTACTCCTTTTAGAATGTATATAGCAGTCTTATGAAATTTTGTTTCAGAATAAGAATTATTAGAGATAAAGTTCGGGAAAATTCCTTGACTCGGAGATAAGAAGTGTTTTAGATCTGGATGTTTAACAATTTTAGCAAAGAACTCGAAAATTTTGCTCCAATATTCTTGAAGTTTTAATTTATAACTTTCTGTAAGATTCAACAATAATTTTCGAGTGTATCAAGGTGGCTGTATCTAAGGGGGTTCTCATGAGGCCCCCCCCCGGAATGAAGCAAGTTTTTTAAAATACTTTTTTTTGTAGATTCTATGTCTAGACAATAAACTAAACCCATTCATGATGTTTTCCCATCATATTTCAAAAAAATTATTGCCTTGCGCTGCAAAGGGTTAAAATCTAATTTGCTTGCATTGTCAAAAATAAAGATATAGAAAGTACTCTAGTTACATCAATTCAATGAAATATTTTTTTTACGTTCTATACATTCTTTCTTTAAATATATATTTAAAAATCACTATTTAAAGATACATGAACAATTTTATTTCATTAAAGCAGATTAACTTGATATTTAAAATAAAGTGATTTAAATCAGTGATTTTTTTAAAAAAAATCAGTTGATTTAAATCGCGATTTAAATCAGTGATTTTAATCAACTGATTTAAATCACCGCAACCCTGGTTGCAATTACAAGAAAATGCAACAAAGTTATTTATAAATTGAAATATAGATTTGTATGACCGAATTGTCCAGTTTGATTAGCTTTTCCTTTAGCCTAAATAAAAATTAAACTTTTAATCTCACAGATGAGTTGCGTTTGAACGTGTTAGCATTTGTATTGCACCCGAACGAAGGTTTAAGTTTAAACACATATATGCATCTACACATGCTGTTGTAGGGGTCTGCACACTACAGCCATGTGTGTGCTAGTTCCCCTCATTATATTTTAACAAATGCTGCAGAAATGTGCCATTTTGTATGGAAAGGCTCCAAAGTAGAAAGCAGTTCTTGTTCTGCTGCGATTAAGGGTGGTGGTCGCCCTCGTACTTTTTCCAGGAAAAATTGAATTTTTATTTCTTTTTATCTGTCTAAAACTAGGAATCATAAAAAAGCAACAGTGTCCGAGAAAGCTATCTAATTTTGTAAATAGATTTTAAACTTTGTTGTCTACCCCTATACTCACGGGTTCTTTTAGATTTCTATAAATTTTTTGCCCCCTCACTTTTTTTCACACAATCGCCGCCACTGTACACTAGTGTTCCTTAAACATCGATAGTTCAACTATCTCTAGTTTTCTCCCCGCCTATACTCTCGATAGTTGTTCTTCCAGTCTATAGTTTAGAAATTATCATTAGTTCCAGTCGATAGTTTGGAAACTATCAATATTTCCAGTCGATAGTTTTAAACTAAAGAGAAAACTGTCGATAGTATAAATAGTTTTGAGATAGTCGATACTATTGATTGTTTCAGTCGATAGTTTCGGAAACCCGATACTATCGACTTGACTTCGATGGTATCGATGTTTAAGGAACGCTACTATACACTGACGTGGCAGAACACATCTGCTCAGCTTGTGTTCTATAAGTATCTTTGAGTTCAAATATATTGAGACATATATGTATGTCAGCAATTGTTTTCTAATATGAATTTCATAGAATTTAAATTTAAATGTCAAATTATTGTTGCCAACTTGGAGTCATAATTAAATTAAAAATGTTTAGAAACAACTAGACTAAAATTGACTTCATTGCTCAGACTGATTTATACTGATGAGAATGATTTTTATGCAATATTCTTTTATTTTGATGAACAAATAATTAGTATTTTTATGATATTTCTTTCAATCATTCTTATTTGTTATTCTTACATGTTTTAAATTGTTGATATATCTTAACACTGCTACAAGGTTTGTCTTTTTTTTATCTCAAAAGTATGCTGATCTATGTTCTGCTAGATTAAAGTAAAACTTACAATTTGTGAATGATGTACAGTATTAAATTTTCTTGAGTTATTTCTATGAATTATTGTATACGTAAATTTACTAGTGATTTGGCCAAATACCGAATATCCATCCAAATACTAAACATTTGGTGGCTGAATACCCACGTTTTAAAAACATTTCACTTTTGATTGCAAATAGAATGTTTCTCAACTTTTATATGAAAAAAACTAAAGATAAATAAAATTGATTTTTATTATTTGTATATTTAAAAATAATTTAACATCTTGATATATATTTGTAATATTTTAAATAATTTAACTTTCCAATAAGAAGAAATGCGGAACCTTCTTCATTTTGGAATTGCTTCATAGAAATAAAAGTCATCAGTGCAGAACATGACGATGACAATCACACAGAAGAAAATTCCAGTGTATAAATTATAACTATTAGAACTAAATTCCTATTTCAATAAAAAACTTTTTATAGCTAGGATGGAGTGTCCACTTAATTTGTGGTAAAAAGTAAAGAAAAATTTGGAAGATTTGCAAATTTAGCAAGAAAATTTCCGTCGGCTCCTGCAAACACAGTATATGGTGAACATTTATTTTCTGAAGCTTGTGATATATATGAAACCTAACAGAACAGACTTATTCCTGAAAATACTGAAATATTATTGTTCTTGGTAGGAATGTAATGAAATATTCGACCAAATTTCAGACCAAATATTCGATGCGGCCAAATATCAAATTTTTAAAAATATTTCACTTTTGATTGTAAATAAAATATTTTTCAAATTTTAAATGAAAAAAAATTAAGATTAATAAAATAGATTTTTTATTATTTGTATATTTAAAAAAATGTTAATACCTTGAGGTGTTTAAAATATTACAAATATACATAAATTCCAATAAGAAATGAGAAACCTTCATTTCTACAAACCTTCTATATTCAAAGAAATAAAAGTCATCATTGCAGTGCATAATGATGGCAAACATAGAAGAAAAAGGATGGATGAATTAAAATTACTATAATTAAATTCCTATTTTGATTGAGAACTTCTAAGAGGTAGTGTGGAGTACCCATTTTATTGGTGGAGAAAAAAAATGCAGAAAAAATTCCAGGATTCGTAAATTTAGCAAGAAAATATCATACAGTGACCATTTATTTTCTGAAGCTGGTAATATATATGAAACCATATAGAACAAGCTTCTATAAACGATATTTAACATTATTAAATACACTTATGTACTCAGTAAATGTACCGGAATGTAATTCTGCAATATTCTTTGTTAAATGTATGCAAAAGCAAATTTTTTTTATATAAATATTATCCTGAATTTATTTGGCCGAATATCTGCTTAGTATTTGGTCATGCCAAATATTCAGCAAAAGGGCCATATATTCATTACACCCCATCTTAATTTCAGGCTATATATTATCAATGTTTATTAAATGAACTCGTGTACTCTGCAACTTAAAATTGAGTGAATATTTGGAGATATTTTTGATGAAAAATGTATTCAAATGTGATTCTGCAATATTCTTTGTTAAATATATATGAAAGCTCATTTAAAAAAAAATATTATCCTGAATTTATTCGGCCGAATATCCGTTTAGTATTCAGCTGGATCGAATATTTGGCAAATGAGCTGAATATCTGTTACATCTCTAAAATTTACTAGTACTTCCTGTGTGTTTGTTTGTTTTTTAATTAGAAAATGTACCTGGTGAATGCATATGTTTTATCTGTAACATTTATCTTTTCCTTTCCTTTTATGCTTCTCTCTCTTTCTCAAGCCTTTGTGTTTAAAGTTCTTGTAATAAGTAAGTAGTTTTTTGCTATGCTTCACGCTCTCTTGCGATAGTTTTCGTTTCTGCCTTTCTAGCCTTTGACATTTATCTGGTTATTTACATACAGAATGCACTCAAGATTACATTTTCACTCGTAGTGATTTAAATTAGTAAAGTCCTTAAATAATTCACATTATCTTCTAAATTAATAAATATTATAGCATATAGGTAATCGGTGACGGCTCGTCCATTTAGAGCTGCAGCCCCCCCCCCCCTGAAATTTTTTGAAAAGTTTGTATTTTTCGTTTTTATTCTAATTGGCTTACTTTTCCATTTTGAGAGTTCAATAATCAACTAAAATAGCAAAAAAGTAATTTAAAAAGTAAAAGGAGGACAGAAAATCAATCAAGAATTAAAAGAGTGAGAGACCAGAGCTGCGTAGAATTTTGCCCCTTCTAAGGATCAAAATTCGCACACTGAGCGGCACATAGCGCTCAGTTGGAAGAATAAAGCAACTCTTTCTCCTTTTGCATTTTCAAGACGCTCGAGCTGCTCAGTTGATAAAGCTTTGAACTGCAAATCTAATTACACAGGCCTGCGATGAAAAAAATACAAGAAAATTGATAGCTGAACTTTATGTATTTTTTGGTGCTGATTTCAAAAAAAATAAGGAAAAATTTCTATCATGTCACGTTTTCTTGAAAATTTCAACTTTGCTTGTATTTTTATGAACATTTACCATATTTTTTTTCTGAGAATGTTAGAAAGAAGTTTCAAAGGAAAAAAGAATATGTACTTATAAATAAAAACACTTTTTTTTTTTTTTTTTGCTCAGTTTAAAATTTGTTTCAAACTTTCATGTACACAAACATAATATTTGCTCCTCTTGGTCAATCGTCTATTTTATGTAAGTTACCTTAATAAAAACAAATTAAAATAGTATGTTGGTGATTTTCTGGATTAAATGGATAAAAAAAAACCACTGTTGCCAGATAGTACATGCAAAATTGTTCGAGAGAATTTTTTTTCAAATAGTATTTTAGCAAAAATATCAATATTGGGTTAACAAAATATCCCGATGTGATAAAAAGAATGGAGGTCATTTTCGAAATCAGCTTGCCAATTAACATAAAAAATCAGTGAAAACTTCTTTTGTATTTTTCAAAAACTTATATTTCGCAGGCCTGTGTTATCCATGGTTCGAATCCCGACCACAGTAGTTTGATCCATGGACTGATATTTTAATTCAAAATGTTATTTATGTTCTAGGCATTTCTAGACCTTTCTTTAAAACTCTGTCTGGATGATTCTGGAATATTCCTTTAACCCTCTCACACCGAGGCGGTCTTAAAATTTCCCCTTAACAGCTACGAAGGCCAGTCTGAGGCAGTTGGCTTCTTTTGAGGGGATGTGAGGTTCAGAGATAAGTGTGGCAGGGTGTCCAATTATCCTTTCCAACCACAGCCCATTTCCATGTGCATTAAGGAAAGGTTACAGCAGTGGGTGAAGTAGTGGGGTAAACGACCACCAAGGTTGGGAGAGTCCAATTCATGTCTTATCCTCCCCAAAAGGCCCTGTTTTAAAGGGGCTAGAAGAAAAAAGTCGCCTCGGGATTAAAGAGTTAAATGTATAAATACCAAGCCCCGAAAGTTGCTAAAAGCTAATAAATCTACTTTATTCTTAGACCATATTCTGTAAATCTTTGCATTTCTATGACAGTATATCACTTCTTTGTGCTTACTTATGTGTTCATCATTCTTTTTGACAGTGCCAACATCCTCCTGGATGCCAACATGGATGCTAAAATTGGTGATTTTGGACTGACGAGAGAAGGTCCTGGTTGCCAAGACACTCACATCAAAGTCTCGAATGTCCACGGCACAGAATGCTACTTGCCTTTCGAATATTTGCGACACAGGCACTTATCTCCTCAAGTGGACATTTACAGTTATGGCATTGTAAGACCTTTATGAAACATCCTACATTCTTCTTGATCTCTTAACATTAGTAGTTTTCCTTTTCCTTCTGATGTTTTTTGTAAAGTAATTTAGAGGAATATATTAACGTGTTTGAAATGGAGTCAACTTTCTGCCCAGCCAGCTGAGAGTGCCTTGTAGATATTTTGCCACACAGACTGGGGACAGAAGTTGATATTGTTACAAAATGCGTCTGGTGGGGTGTACGTGAATGCAGCCTGACAAGCAGGATAACACCCAAAAAAATTGACTCTTTAATTTTATGAATATTTGAGAAAAACAAAATGTAGCACAGGTAACAAAACTAAGCAACACTTAATAAGTTAACTAGAAAATCACCCGTCATGGTTTGACAGGTGCAAATTGCCTCTTCATTCGAGAGATTTCCCTTCAAATTTGACGTGTTTAAATAGATATATATGCGAGAGAAATGTTTAACATTGATTGAAAACAAATACAATAAACACATGTTTTATGACAGGAAATATTTTTTTATGTACATATTATTTAAATATTTCTTTATTCAAAAAACCTCTTGGTAAACAGCATTCCGTTTGAAGTATTTTTCGTTGTTTAACAATTTTATTATAATTGAATAACCATGAAATTCTAAGCTTGTCAAACGTAAGTCAAAATTTCAAAGGAATTCTTTTTCGAAATTCTAATGAAAACAAAGCACTTCTCTACTTGTCAAACGTTGCCAAAAAATATTATCAAATTATATCATCACGATTGCAATAAATAATTAAATATTACTTTGATAGATGAAATTTGGTATGTGGCCTTCTTACCTTAATGGTAAATTCGTGTCCAATTTTTCTGTCAATTGGTTAAAAAAAGGCCATTAAAATTGCAAATTTCGTTTTCTTTATCTACACCCAGCCCTATTGGTAATCACACCGGCTTCTCGTTCCATTTCCGCATTGGACGACATTCGGAAATCGTGGTATGATGTTTTGCTTATTTTTTTTCTCTACATGTGTGGGAGTGTATGAGAAAGTTGAGGAAAGACCACTCCCGCTGCTTTTTGATGATGATGATTTCACTGTTTAAAACAAATAGGTAATATTAGCTCGGGGATTGACAAACTGCTTCTTGCAAGCCACATGTGATGCTTTTAGTACAAATGTGTGGAGTGGAGTAAAATGGGAAAAGAAAATAAAATTATAATTTCATTTATAAAATCATTCAGACAATGTTGTTGTTTTTGACAATCATTTGTTTTATAGGTCTCATTAAAAGTTGAGGCATTAAGTCTAGTTTCTTCATTTGTATTTTAGCATTTGCCTCCGAAATATGCTGTTTTTCAAAGGAAGGGTATCTTGAGCCAGCAACTAACCCCATTCTCTCTCTCATGACAAACATGTCTAGCTTCTGTGTCTAGTATTTTCTGTGTTTACATGTGTATGTGAGCATTTTTTTAAAACATGAATTCCACTGAATATAAATCGAAGAGTGGAATTACTGATGTCAATGTGGATTGGTGCCTTAACTTTTTGTGGTCGATGCCGCCACAGTGGCAGCATTCGCAAGTCATCGCAGAAGTCGTTTTTTTATTATTATTATTATTATTATTTATTTTTTTAGACCCACACCAACCAGCCTACCCAAACGGTTGGGCTGTTCAGTGTGAGTCTAAAACAAAACAAAGCAAAAAAAAAAAAAAAAAAACGACTTCTGCGACGACTTAGGAATGTCGCCACTGTGGTGGCATCAACCACAAAGGATTAAATTGAAAGTGACTAACTATAAACTAGACAGATAGAAAATTTTCTCAAGTCATGCAAGAGCTTTGCTCAAACTAATTGGGTAATTTTTTTTAGTTTAATAAGGTTATAATTAGTACTGTTACTTGTTTTAATATTAATTAAAATTTTCCTTGCATAGAAACATATACAATTTATTACTGTCTAAGCCTTAAATTGTTGTGAAGAGCCTGTTTAAAATTAATAAGATAAATTGTATGCTTTTGCTGCTTTCCCAGGTTCTATTGGAGATGGCTACTGGTTTAAGACCACTTGATCCAAAGCGAGGTAAAGGAAAACGCTTGGTAAGTTACTAAGATGCCTTCTGAAGTATTTTCCTTCTCTCTTTCATCTGTGTCATTCAAAAATGAGTGATGATTTTTTTTTCTTAATCGGTGATTTCTATTTATTGCAATAATTTAATAATTATAATTTGTTTAGCATCATTAAAATGCACTTTAATCTATATGAATTAACTTCTGACAATAGAAAAAGCATATAGTCATTACTTTAAGGCTTTTATGTTTTAGATGTTTATTCATTGCTAAATAGTTTCAAACTGTATTGTGACATAAACTTTAATTTATAGTTTTGGACTGAATTTTGAAATTTTAATCCTTATTAATTTTATTTTTGGCTCGGACAGGTTTGCACAAAATAAATTACAATAAAACTCCGGCTAATCTAACTCGGGTTAACCAAATTGCTGGTTATCCAAAACGCATCTGAAATCGCAAATGCAAAAATCACTTACTGTACTACATGGAAATAATTGCAAAAACAAGACTTTTTTGGAATGATATCCCACTTTTTTCTTTTAAGCCTCTCATGAAGGTCAATAATTCATTTTAGACTGCTAAAGCTATAATTAATGGGTATTAACATTATTGTTTACCTGTGCCTGTCAGACGCATCGCCCCTGAACTCGCCGGTTCAAGTATTGTGCCCGACAGAGGATTAACTTTAATAAAGAACATAAGTTTAGCCTACAAAGATAGTTTTGAATTCATTTTATGCTCAAAACATTTCAGAATTACATACTGTAATTAGATAGAAAATAGTAAGAGATGCTCTTTGCCTAACCGAAAAAATCGTTGTACGAAATGGTTTCGCCCTTTTAGTTCGGCTAACCGGGGTTGTACTGTTGTTACTTATAAACTTTCATGTGTGAAATTAAGTTGTGTAGTATCCATGGAAAGTAATCTTTTTGAGCATACATTAAATTGAGCATAATTCTACAATGAGTTACATACAATATAAAAAACACACCACACGCCAGCGATGATTGTGTTTTACGGAGCACTCGAACTCAGTGGTTCACAATCTCCGGTACATAATATTTGTCACCAATACCCCTGGCTAAAAGGATGAGTTTAACTTGATTGGGTTACTGGTACCTGAAATGAATTATTATTAGTGCTGTAGGGGAAAAAGATATTATTAGTTACGTCCGATTAAATGTCTCATTTATTCGCTTTCATTCACTTCATGCATTCAACCTTTCACTCTCACATGCACACAATAAAAAGAAAACAATATTTAAGGAATGAATAGTGAATTAGGAAATGGGGTTTTTCGTTACCTGATATATGGCACAATATGAAACAATATTCTAAGCTTGTAAAAGTTAAATCAAAAGATTTACATTCTTGCTTTCAGTGTCTCCAGTAATGCAACTCAAAAAAATCCTCTCCCTCCAAGCATTTCATAATTTAGTGCATAACTTTTAAAATATTTTCAACTTCAAAAAGGTTTTGAAACTCCTTTTTATAGCAAGAATTTTTTAGTTGACCTATCCCCAATAGTTCATGTAAATATAAGAATCAAACAGCATGAAAGCAATAATTAAGGAGCATTGAATAAATTGTATAAAGATATTGTATATAATGTATTTTTTAAAGTAATTAATAAGAAGAAATTTGGTTTATAATGCATTTTTTTGTAAGATTTTAAGGAAATTCTTCAAATTAGTATAATTTTCTGACTTATTTGCCGACATCTGACCAGTGCAGATGCATGTTTGTGGCAATTTAATTTTGTTCACGGATAGTTACTTCAGGATTTGCCTTCTGGTTGAAAATGCTTTTGAGCCATACAGAATCGCTATTTTTTATCTAGTTCTCCAGACTGAATGCAATCTGGTGTCTTTATTTTATATTGTAGTGTCATATAAAAATGCAACCTAGAAATTAGGCAATGTTTCTTTTTTAATTTAGTTTATTAATGACACACAGGACTAGCACGACATAAATAGACAAACACACAAATACATTTAATATAAAAGATAAGAAATTTATACATTACAATTCTTATTATCTCGAGTCATGGCCACACAAAAATCCTATCCGACATTTCATTCTCAAAAAACAACCAGCCTCACTACCGTCCGACTGCCAACTGAACCTTTTATGGAACAGTCTTGTGCCGCGCCATCTACCGCAGGCAACAGCAACTATAATGTCCAGTTCCTTACAATATCTTTTATTTTCACAAGAGGTTTACATTGCAAGATTATAGATTCATGTTTAAATGCATTTTTTGGTGTGAAATTTGACATGTAGAAAAGAACATGTAAAAAATGCTGATGGAAAAAAAATCTTTTTGTTGAAAATTGATTTGTAAATTTCTAATTTCTGTTCTTTTACCAGTTTTCCTAAAAATGCTTTCTTGTTTAGATTACAGTTTATTTTTATTTTTTTGTTATAAGAATTTATGAGTAAATTATTAGTTTCTATTTAGTTATCTGTTTTGTTTATATGCAAATTAACTTCCTTGTTTAGATTACTGATTAGGAAAACTGTTAATTTCTATTTATAAAATTATTTTCATGGGGACAAACTTAGTTTATAACACAAATGTGCTGCATATTAATGTCATTTCACTGTCAGTAAAGAATAGAATTTTGATACATGTATGCATGTAATGATTTCACATTTTTCTATTTTTAAAGAGGCTTCTTAATTTTCAAATTATAACTTATTATTTTTACTTAAATTCTAATATCAGAATAATTGTCACTGTAACTTGGAAGAAGTCAGGATTCAACTGACTCTAAAGCTTTCAGGGGATTTCCCGTTTTGCCCACTATTTGTACTTTGAATGCATTGCGATCTCACTCTTTCTTTGTTTAAAATGGTGGCAGCGACATGCACATTGCGTCTTTCTCTACTTTCATCATGGCTTGATATATCTCACAATTATCTGAAACCTATCAATTAGAGAGTGATTATATAAAATAAACGGTTCTTCATTCATCAACAAGTGCTGTCTTCTTTGGATATGAATTTTTACCAGGGTGGCGATAGAACCTGGAAATCAGGGAAAAGTCAGGGAATTTTATCGATTTGGAAAAATCAGGAAAAAGTTGGGGAAATTCGTAAAAATATCTAAAAATCGGGGAAAAATAATAGTTATTTGTTACTTGAGTTATTATCTATAAATTAGTATCTTATGTCTAGTATTATTTGTAATAATAAATGGACGTTTTTAAAAACAACTTACATTCATTTTTAAAAGCATGAGTTTTTGATTAGAGCAATTAATTTCTTATGATTTGTTAAAGAATAAAAATTTGAAGTAATATTTTGGCAGTTTCTCTTGTTTAAATCTTTGCTAAAATATATATTATTAGGTACGTATAATTATACTATTTTTATACTTATGCTGCAACTTGTTATTCTGGTACCCATGGAAAGAGCACTAATTAATTATTGAACTGTTTTAAAGTTTTGAGCAAAGATCATAATAACCTCTATTGTTAACATTATTTAACTTATGTTCCAAAGAATAGTTTTAACATTTCTTAGAATTCTTATGCAGTTGTAGAAGCAAAGTATTTTGTTAAAAGTTCCAATATTTTTTACATACAACAAATGTAATGTACTGTTTTAATAGATTTTTTAAGGATTTTCATTCCATTTTTTAAAAATTAAATTTCATAAAAAAAAAATTTTTCGTGTTAAATAACTGGTGAAAGCGTTTTTAACTGTAAGTGTGTACACTTACAGTGATTCTGAGTAAGGAGAAAGCCAGGAAACTAATATAATTAGTAGCTGTAAATCAGGGAAATGTTGTAAGTTTAGGCAGGAAAAAGTGAGGGAAATTTTTTTCACAGTTTCTGTAGCCACCCTGTTTACAATGCACCGAAAGAATGATGTTATATATATATACTCAACAAATTCATTTAACCTGGCTAAAGCTTGTCCACAGCCAAGCTGCTATATTAATTGATGAAAACTCCATTTACTTGGTTTGCCTATTTCAATACTTTTAATAACAACAGAGTTTTTTTACTTGTTGACATATAATTGCTTAAACTTGATTTTTTGTTCATGGTATCTTTAGTATTTTCAAATTTTTTAGATTTTATTTGAAATTGAAGTATTGTTCAAGTAATGACTTTTTAGTATAGGATTTGATTCTTGATATGTTTTGTTTACTTTATTTCTGTATGATTATATACAAGTTATATTTGGATATATATATATTTGTGTTAATATGAAGTATCTGCTAAATTATTACCCAGCCTGATCACGTCGAGGACTGCGCTAAAAGTGGACGGCTAGAATCGCTCCGAGATACAAAAGCTGGTGAAGAAAACATGATTTGGTTCCAGGAACTTCTCAAAATGGGCCAGGTTTGCAGTAGTGCTGAGAAAAGGAAACGTCCACCTATGAGTCAGGTGAACATGATTTTTCCATCTTGGATTTTATTGATGCTTCATGTGTATTAGTCGGGATGGTTGTACACATAAATCATTATTCATGTCCCTCTTTTTTGTTGTTTGATAATACATGTTATTTTGAAAAAGTATTTGTGGAAATTAAGCCTTTAACTTGAACTTTTTAAAAACTTTATGTGGAATTTTTTTTTAAATTTCATTTTTTTTCCAAATGAAAATATTAGACTCCAAATGAGTAATCGATGATAATGTAATCGATTGTTTGAGTTTTTTATTATCTCTGAGCAGATTTTAAACCAAAAGCTGGGACATAATAGTTTTATAATCAAAAAACATTAAATTTTTATGCATGAAACATGATTATTATTAGTTATTATGTAAACTTAGTTATAAATTTACAATATTTCATCAATATTATTGCAAGCAAAATGTATATTGCTTACCAATGGATCAAAATTATCGAACATACCAGAAGTTGATCCAAAATAAAAATATTTTTGCGAAAAAAAATTTTTCTCATGTAAAACCTTCAATTTGAGCAGTCATATTTCTATATTTTATGTGAATTTGAGTTTCGTGAAGGGGCCATTTTTATGAATTTGAATTTTGTGAAGGGCCTGTTTTCTTGAAGTGGACTTTTGCGAAGGGGCCGCAAAACTGCCCCAATTTTCACCTCGACTGACCCATGCATACATGCACAGTAGAAAAGTCTTCAGTAAGCAATGACTTTTGGAGGGAAAGTAGGCTGTGCCATTAGGTGACTAAAGATGAAATGAGCACAATTGTTCTTATTCTACAAATGGGACATGTTACAATGAGTTTCAAAGCAATTTTACAAATGGGACATGTTGCAATGAGTTTCAAAGCAATTCTTATTCCAATTAAAATTTTTAAATGTTAGTGTGACGTATATGTCCCGTTAATAGTCAAAGGTTTATAATAGTATGAATCATATATTTTAAATGGGAACTTCGATAAAACTATTATTTTATTCATATTTTCAACTCTTTTTTTTATTTTTATATATATTATGAGGTTCAAGTATGACATAAAAGCATTTTATTTTACAAAATAAGTTTTTTTTATATGATTGAAGCTATAAATGAAATTTTATATTCAAAATTTTTACTATATTCTTGATATTATTAAAGGAAATTATCAAAGGCTTTATCTATTAAATCAACAGGTTTTAAATTTATCATAAAATATCATATGTATGGTTACTAAATATTTTATCTTCTTTACTTGTACTTAATATCTGTAATATGCCTAGTTTATGTTCCAAACGAGATGTTTCTTGCATTCTTTTCTTTTACAAAGTTATTAATGGTTCAATTGATTGTAATGATATAATGAGCTCTATAGATTTCACTGTGCCCGTCAGATTTTTAAGGAACCAAAGTTCCTTTCCAAATTTATATTTACAGGTTCTGGTTATATAGGTATTATAAAATTTTTAACAAGTTCTCTGATGAACTTGACATTTTAAATATGTCTTTTGGTGCTTTTAATTGAAATGTTTGCATCTTTTAAATACATGATGTGTTTTATTTTGCCTTTCTACAACATTTTAGATTTTTATTCTTTTTGGTTTTCCGTGTTCTTATGTAATCTACCATTTTTTTTTTAATGTTTTTTACAGGTTTTCATTTTTGTACTCTGTTTTTGGCGCCGTGTTTGAATTTATTTTTATCTTGGGTGTTGCAATTTATTTTTATCTCAAGTGTGTATTTTTACGTCTTTAAACTTTTAAACTCCTGGTGTGTTTTTAGAAGACTCGGTACTTGCGTGTTTTGACTTTTTAACCCTTGCCTTTTGGAAATATTTTTTTAATTTAAAAAAAAAAAAATACGACTTTTGGAATCATAGTGTGTTTTAATGTTTTTGTGATTATGTGTTTTCATTTTTAATTATATATGCATTTGCAAAAGTTTTATGATTTTGTGTACAGCTTTTTGTTTTCTAGCACATTTACTCGTTATGGTTTTTGTTCTTTGTGTGTTTGTTGTTTATAGCACTCTGTAAATGGAATTTACTCTGTAGTGTGCTTTTCTCTCTTTCAATATTATTAAATGAAACAAATTAATTATACATTAGTTCATTTCATTTTAATGTGTGTGTTTTTTTTTGTCTGTCTGTGCTTTTGTGTTAATGTCATGATATATATGTTACAGACCATGTTAAATTACAAAATTTACTTTTGTGTCATCTTTTAAAATAAGTTGTCTAGTATTTCGTATTTTATCTATCTTATTAAATTCGATACCATTTTATTCTAAAAATATAAATTATTCTTTTACTTTAGATGTACTAAGGATTATTATCTGTTCAAATTAAACCAGAAGTTGTTATTCATAAATTTTTCTTTCAGATGCTGGTGCAGTTTGAAAAGATAAAACAGGAAATGTCCATGTTTGATAGGATCCGACGTTAGTATAATTTGGATTCTTTAAATGTATATATATAACAGATTTTAATTGTGGGTTGCAAATTTCTTGCAGGGCATTTTTTTCCCCCTTCTTCCATATGAAAAAAGTAAGAAAAAAAACCTTGATTGAAAAGATTTCATTGAAATTTTCTTGATTTATTTCAATTGTGTTTTCTATTTAGTTATTATTAATTAGTGTTTTTTTTTTTTTTTTCTTTCAACTTTGTAGTCACTCAAAATTTTTGAGATGGAAACGGAGTAGCAAAGGTTTCTACCATGCAGAAAAGGGTTGTAAATGTAAACAATTTAAAGATCCACTATTTAGGATTTTTATGTTAGACATTAATATTCAATTTGTTATAATTTACTGTACGTAATTAAATTTCTAATGATTTTTAAATTAATGGATTGTTTTGTAAGAGGATTTCTTAAACTGTAAGAAATAGTGTAAGAAACCCTTTTACAAGATGGTTGAAGTGGGGTCTTGTGAATGACTTGTAAAAATGCTTATCTCATAAGTCTTCAAATTTTAGAAATAAGTGCATTTAACTAGAGATGTAACTAATAGTTATTTGACTGAATACCGAATATTCGGCCGAATATCAAATTTTTAAAAGCATTTCCCTTTTGATCGTAAATTAAATATTTTTCAAACTTTAAATGAAAAAATGTAAGATTAAATATAATTGAGTTTTTATTATTTGTATATTTAAAAAAAATGTTAATACCTTTATGTATATTTGTAATATTTTAAATACCTTAATTCCAGTAATAAGAAATGAGAAACTCTCTTCAATCTGGGATTGCTTCAAAAAAATAAACGAGTCATCATTGCAGAACATGACGACGACAAATACGGAAGAAAATTGAATGAATAAATTAAAATTACTAGAAGTAAATTCCTATTTTGATTAAGTTTTTTACTTAATTGGTGGGAAAAATGCAGAAAAATTTCCAAGGTTCGCAAATTCAGCAAGAAAATATTTTTCAGCACCTGCAAGCATTTATATACAGCTATTTTCTGAAAATGGTAAAATATATGAAACCATATGGAACAGACTATCATAAATGATATGCAACATTATTAAATACACTTATATACTATGGAGTTATATACTATATAGTTGGATAAATGTTAGATTTTTATAATAAAGAAAAATTTGAAATGTAATTCTTTATTAAATACATTTTTGATTGATTGATTGACTGAAATGTGAAGAGATGGGATTTTTAGCAACAAAGGCCGTTATTCCCTAATGCCAAAAGGATGCACTCAGCAAATGTCAAAAAGGATGCACTCAGCAAATGTCAAAAAGGATGCACTCAACAAATGTCAAAAAGGATGCATTCAATAAATATCAAAAGACTTCAGGGATTGAAGAAGAATCCTAAGATGCCGTTTATCAGAAACAGCGTTTTGAAAAAAGGCTTTTAAAGATGAACACAATTGAAGATCAAAATTAAGTTTTGCACATAGGATTGACCTATGATTTGAGTATTTAGAACAAAACAAAATAATGTGTTCAATGTTATTGTCACGATTACAAATTTGACAACGAGGGTTATTGTGTAGACCAAATCTATGCAATAGTGCCGGAGTAATAATCATCCGGGTTAAAAGTCGTGCAATAATGATATCCTCTCTTCTATTTTTGAGCCAAGGAGTAAGAGTTAACATGGTGGGAATATCGCCAATAGATTCTTGATATTTGCTATTTTGAAAGGAATGATTCGTTTTTTGAAGAGAAATTGTCTGAAAATGAGAAATTATATCTTCAGAAGCAATCCACTCTATTAATGGGTGGGACTCCGTGACCGTTTTTGCGAGTAAATCCGCCTTTTCATTCCAATGGATCAATGAATGCCCTGGGGTCCACACCAAACATATTTTTTGATTAAAATTTTTCCTAACAAAAATTTTGCCAGCTAATCTGTGAATGACCTTTGGAGATTTGATTGTAAGGCATTTTAAAGCTTGAAGAACTGAATAGCTGTCTGTCAACAATAATAAGTTTTTATCTGTGACTGAAAGTTCATCAAGGGCTTGACAAATTGCCAAGGCTTCCGCCGTAAAGATTTAAATACATTTAAAACAACATTTTTCATACCATTTTATTCTGCCGAATATCTGTTTATAATTCGGCCAGACCGAATATTCGGGAAAGCGCTGAATAGGCCTAATGCTTAATAATTGCTACATCCCTAGTTGGTATTATATGTGTATGAAACCAAACAAAACAGACTTCCTCCCGAAAATGCCGAAAAATTATGGTTCGTGCATAATAATTTCGGGTTTTGCAATGATAAATTATATGTAACTTTATTAAATACACCTATGCAACTTAAAATTAGGTGATTTTTTTAATAATAAATGTACTGAAATGTGTTTCTGCAACATTCTTTGTGAAATGTGTATTTAAAAGCACATTGAAAAAATATTATTATCCTGAATATATTTGGCAAAAGGGCTGAATAGGCCGAATAGTTGCTGAATATTTGTTAATCTCTACATTGAACTTCCTTTTGTTCATCATTAATTAATGGCTCATTCTCTTATTTTCTGTTTATGTTTACCAGACATGACACATTTCCGCTTTTTTGGTACCGGATTTTATCATTCTTAATTTTTTATTATATAATAATTCTACAGTATTTTTAATATCTTATGCACTTTTTGTATAAATTTATTTATTTTATTGTTAGATTAATTTCACTTTTCGGTATTTATGTTTGACACGATTCGCTATTTGAGAAATTCATCTTTTTTTATTCTAAGCCTGTGTCATGTCTGGTTTGCACTTGGGGTCACAAGTGGGAGCACTGCCCTATGAAAGAAAATTATCTATTATTTTGTTTCAGGGCTCTCCAGTGACAATCGCAGTTCTCCTTTGCCACCAAATTTATCTCCCATCGAACTCCAATATTATTATGATCTTCAGAAGTCGGCTCAGGGTGGCACGTCCCCCAACAACAAGCTGAGTGTTTCTCCGGGAACTTCCAGAGCTCCGGAATGCAGCACTGGAGTTCCGGAGATGTCGATTCCACAGAAAGAGGCATCTGCGGCAGCGTCTTCTGCGCAAGCTGACGAATCAAGGTATGAACATTTTTGCAAATGATGGCAGCTCTTGGTTTACCACAGTAATTGAAAACTCCTTAAATTTTGTATGCCTTACTCAGGGCCATGGAAAAGTCCTTGAAAAATAACAGGGCTCGCACGCGTCCTTACATGTCCTTTCTTTTACATTTAGTCCTTAAAAGTCCTTACAAATGCTTATTTTTATGCCCCATTTTTAAAAGTCCTTACTTTTTGCCACCTCAGCTAGAGCAAAATACATGCAATATTTAGAAAGTGAAAAATCCAAAGAAAAGACTGAAACAAAACAAATGAAACAAAAAGCTCTAGGAAGAAATAAATTTTTTAAAACAAAAGAAAATGTTCCAAACAAATGGGGAAGCAAATAATTTAGTTAATGAGTCAAAGGACATAAATTCATAATAAGGACATTTATTCAATTGCATGAACTAAGAAAAACAATTACTGAAAAAAAAATTAAAATAAATACCTTGGATGTAAAATTGAATGAAAAAAGTTGGGTTTTGATTATGTGTTGAATTTGTAATGTATCTTCTATGTTTTATCATCTAATAGGTTGAATTTGCAAAAATGAGACATTTTGTTTAAAAATGAGACATTTTGTTTAAAAATGTGTGCGACAATTGGTTAAGTTTGTTCAATTTACAGGTCCTTATTTTTTGGTTTTTTTAGTCCTTAAAAGTCCTTGATTTTCTTTTAAGGAAATGTGTATGAACCCTGAATAAGCAAAATGTCCGTCAAATATTTTTTGGGGGCAGAAGAGAAAACCAGCTTGTGACTTGGTTTTGTCTTGAAAATTCCAGTGCCAGAAAAAGGGTGTTCGAATGGGAATGTTATCAATCATCAATCTTTTCTCCCTTTGTATATTCAAAGACAGCTTAATTTGACAATACAGTAAAAGTTACGGAGGTTATTTCTCTGCCGAGTAAAATAGCCCTGCAATTATCCTAATATATTTTCAGAGTAATTGATCTATTTGAACAGAATTTTGTTTTAAATACCAACACCCAATTTTGTCTGCAATGAAATCTGTCGTCAAAATGTATGTTATTTAATTTCATAGAGCCAGGGTGGTATGTGTTCACGTGAACACAGTAACTCAAAAACATAAATAGCCAGATGGATAAAATTCGGTACACAGTTTTATCATTAAAATTGTTGATCCAAATCAGATTTTTTATTTCAAAAATGAAAATGCAAATGATTAATTTGATTTAAATTTATCATTTTCATTTTATGTTTAAAATATGCAATTTTATGGACCTTGAATTTTATTATAAAGGTCCTTGAATTTTTTCTCTCAAAAAGAGTGGGAACTCTGGTTATTAGATGGATCGTTTTCCCATGTAAATGTTTGTAAGAATGAGTAAAGGCTATACAATATTTTTTGTGTATGTGATGACTTACACGATATGTGCTTTATATACATACTAGCTGATATACCCGGCATTGCTCAGGGTAAAAATATTTTAAAGTCTAAGTTCTTATAACACTTTAAACTTAAAACAGTTTTTCACAGCAGTGTCTTGCATTGATTTTCATGTGTCTGACCCCCTTGTCCAGCAGTTAAACATCTTTTCCCTTCTTTCTGTAATTTGCATCACCTGGTGTGAATCTATCACGTAAATCCCTGGTACTCCTTTTTTCCCTCCCCATCATTGATTGCTATGGTAACAACAGAAGCTCTTTCATATTTTGATTTTTTTTCTTTTGCCATTATCCGGTGTACTATTTTCTTCTTTTTAGTGTTTGTTTGACTGAGCAGAAAAACACCTACACACTCAATTAGGTCAATTAAAGATTTATTTAATTAAATGAAAAATCTCTTGGAATAGTTAATGTCATTGGATTTCGGTACAAACATATTGAATAAGGTACATGCTATGAAGCAAAAGCAGTAGTAAAATTTCTGCCTTCCTTTTAATATTCAAAGAAAACAATATTTTTTTTATTAGAACACAGAAGTCAAGGATTTGATAAAATAAATTGGCTTGAATTTATTTACAATAATAGAAAGCATTATTACAAATTGTGCCTGAAATAAGTTTTGAAATGTTTATTAAAATTAAGGGAAAAGAACGTGTTCCATTTAAATTCATATCATTAAAAAGAAAATTTTCTGCTCTTTAAGATGGAATCAGATATACAAATCCTCATCGTGCAATGTATATTTCAGAAGTTATTAGTGAAAACTGAGAAGAAAATGCTGAAAATTGGCTTAATATTCATTATTTAATTAACTATTATAAGAAGTAGTTATTTTTGTAAGTTGAAAAAAGCATGATTGATCTAAAAATTGACCCCAGAATGGCATGTGCAAATTTCACGTCCATACTGTTTACCATTTAGGAGGAGTGCTTGTGACAGACCGGTGAAACCATTTGATGTACAGAGTGTCCACAAACTGTCAGGATTATTGTATGTACATGTTGATAAATATTATTACAAATTCCTAAAGTACAACTCAAAAAGGTTTTTAATAGCACAAACAACATTAAATAGTTTCCACATGGCGGCCTTTCACAGCATGTAACCCATCGACAATAGGAGGGAAATTGAGTTTAGTCTGAATATGTTGCATACCACGAAGGCTGTGGGCTGCCACAATTTCTGTACTAAATGTCTTTTGACAGCTGCCACCTCTTAGAAATTTTGCTTTTCTTATTTCGTCCAAGATACATAAATATTTAACTGCTCTTGTATAAAGATTTCATACATTGTAGACACATCGAGGCTGAACTGAATTTCCAGTCAAGTGTCAATGGGTTACATGCCGTGAAATTATTTTACCCGTTCACGACCGACATTGCATATGCGTGATCAAGCTTTCCGTGCCACAGCGTCCACGATCACATATATGTGATCGTGACTTGAACATTTTATTTAAATTTTTAAACAGAACTAAATGGCGGTAGAAACCTTTACTCTTTCCAATAATGTTTATCATAGTGTTGACCTTCAGTATGCACTTTCGGTTCCGGGTTTTTGTAGTTGGATCAGAGCTATTTGATTATGTAAACAACTGCTCCTGTTCGATTTTATATTTTGATGGCGTGATGAAAGGATGGAATGTTTATTCGTTAGGGGTTGGAGTAGAAATTATCGTTTGGAGTTCGCTAGATAGTATTTTGTATGTTTTGGGTCAATTTTATTTTAGGTCAATTATTTGTTTTTTTAAAAATATCATGAAAATTTTATTACATTATATTCAGATACTATCAATGATAATAAACTGTAAATTTCTGTCTATTTACTTGCAGTAATGATTTTATATTTATTTTTAAATGAAATTAGTCTTAACGGAAAAATCGCCCGATCCCCGTGCGTACGTATCCTTCCAGAGCGCGCAGGCCTGGGAAAGCGCTTCTTTCTCCTTTCGCTAGTCCTGAACGGGTTAATTTTGTTCTTATTTCACTGTTGTTCACTTATTTGTTGTTCCTATTTCGTCCAAGATACATAAATATTTAACTGCTCTTGTAGAAAGATTGCATACATTGTACAAACCTTAACCTAGACACATCGAGGCTGAACTTAATTTCCAGTCAAGTGTCGATGGGTTTCATGCAGTGAAATTATTTAATTTTCTTTGTATTATTAAAATACTCGTTGAGTTGTACATTACGAATTTACAATAATATTTATCATCATGTTTTTTAGTCAGAAATTATGAGGTAAGGAAACCCCAACAATAAAAGGACACCCTGTACTCT
This sequence comes from Araneus ventricosus, assembly GCA_013235015.1. Classification (NCBI taxonomy): domain Eukaryota; kingdom Metazoa; phylum Arthropoda; class Arachnida; order Araneae; family Araneidae; genus Araneus; species Araneus ventricosus. The sequence goes on along the minus strand of BGPR01002777.1, from coordinate 110,451 downwards.
CAACTCTTTTTGTCATCATTGGAATAAAACACATTTTGGCTTAAACCTTCTATTTGAATTTGAATATACAATAATATTTATCATCATGTTCTTAAATCTGAAGTTACGAGGTAATACTTTGTGGACACCCTGTACTCTCAACTTTTGTTGTCACCATTGGAATAAAACACATTTTGGCATAAACAGGGGCGATTGTGTTCAAGTATTATACCGGAAATCCGGTATTTTCTGATAAATCTATTTTTTAAAACTTAAGAGTGCCGAAGACTCAAACTACTATGGATTCTCCGTAGTTTCTACGCAATTTTGGCTTCTACTACAAACTACACAAATTATAATCCATACCAGGAAAAAAAAATTGGTTTAGTGGGAATTTTTTTTAAATATATTCTTGTTGTTTACTTTGGATTATGCTGAGTCAATCAAAATGAATTTTTTAGAAAATGCCATACCATAACTAAGAATAACTACCTCACTTAAGAATGATCCCATAAGAATTTATATATATATTCATCAATGCTGTTTATACAAAATGTTATTATATTTTTAATATTGTTTTGGTACCAATTTTGATGGTTTCTTTTCATGTGTGTTATAGAATGTTTTTGAAAACTCATGAAATAAGACAAAATAAATTAAATCAATTTCTTATGTGAAAAAAGCATATTAAAAATTGCATGCAAAAGTTAAATCTGAATGAATACATATCCGTTCCCTACACATATTTTTAAAGCTAAAATTTCGGGTATTTTTCGGCATGAAGCCACAATCGCCCCTGCTTAAACCTTTTGTTTGAAATTTGTCTACGTGATTCATCCTCTATAAGGATATTGTCTTGATTAATTGTACTGGCTAAGCAGAACACTGGCTTTTCTCCTTAGTTCCGAAAGTCTGAGTTCTGGAGAATTGGACAGTTCTTCGAAGTGCAGTCAGTGTCCCTCTAACCCTGTGGCATCTGAGCCAGAAGAAAAGGAGAGTTCCTCGAGCGAGAGGACTTCATCGAGTGGACAAGCACCTTTGCCTTTGCTCACGGTCCTGCGGCTACAGGTGTCTGAATTCGACGGGTCTTCTGGGGAATCCAGTTTCCAGCAATCTGCGACGAGCACCAATAGCTATACTACGGATGGTTGACTTGTTATTTCAGTTAAATTGATTTATGTGTGTGAATTTTTTTGTTGATGTTGACGAAGACTAAAAAAGAATTGTCAGACTAGAAATATTTTAATGGTGTTATTTAGTAATGCCAGTGGATGTTTGTAAAGAAAAATTATTTATATTAAATAATCCATGAAAATGGCAAGAAGGGGTGTTGAATTTTTATGCTTTTGGTATGAATAATTAAACATAATTAATGGGAGGACATGAGATGTAAGGTTTTATTTCATTGATGGTCTGCAAATTTGGTTAATATTAATGTTTGTGCAGACGGCCTTTGTTTATTTTCTGCAGAATTATATGATTAAGTTTTGATAAAGCCATATTAAGCTCACATAATTTTATTACTTATCTTTGAATTTGCCTGTATCTTTTATGTATGTATATTAAGTGTTTTCGACATTGATGAGTCAACTAATTAAAAGTGTTACAAAAACTGTTATCTAATTTGACTGCCCAAAGTGATTGCAGTGTTGAAATTAAATATATGAATTAAATTTACATCTGATAATCATGATAAATTTTTTTAAAAAGAATACATTTTTATGAAATAAGAAAAATTGTTAAATTAGTTATGAATAAAATTTGTGGAATCAGGTTTTCAGTGTAATAAACAAGTTTTAATTTTTTTCCAGCCCTTAATATGGTATGCGCTTAACACTTTGTAGGAAAGAATATTGCATTGAATGTAACTGCAAGTGTTGTGGTAAAAAGAAGGAAATATTTGTCCTGAAAATGATGGAAAATAACAGTCTGTGAACAAAATTTGTTTAGAAAATAATATAGAGCTTGTTAATGGGAAAAATATCCTATTCCCATTATTTTCTGAATCAGATGCATAGATATTTATTTTTTATTTACGTAGTAAGAAATATACTTCACTTGTTGTAAATCTTTCACTGTTATAACCTTACAACTTGTTGACAAGTATTCTCTTTGTCCTTATTTGTGCCATAAGCTGTTTCAAATCACATTGCATTTATATAATTGTCTGTGGTTATATAAACCTTTTGAATTAGGTTCCCCCTGCCTAAAGAATCTTATCAATGCTTAAAACCAATAACTTTCTAGTTTTCTGTAATTTAAACCTCTTAAATCATTAAAAAACAGTATAATTCTTACAACTTCTTGACTGGTATTCTCTTTGTCCTTATTGGTGCCATATAGCTGTTTCAAATCACATCGCATTTATAGATTTGTCTATGGTTATATAAATCTTTTGAATTCAGTTCCCCCTGCCCAAAAAAAATGTCAATGCTTAAAATCAGTAACTTTCTAGTCTTCTGTAATTTAAACCTCTTAAATCATTAAAAAACATTTAAAAATTCTATGATTTATTTTTAAGTGATGTGAAATGCATTATTTGTTTATTTTTTCTGAAAAGGACCAGAGGAAAAATTTAATTAAAATTATATTTTTAATAAAATATTGTTTACATATACTTAAGAAGATACCACGTTTTTTCAAACCAGAAAAGCATGTCAGCTGGTTTTAGCTGAACCTTCTACTGTACGATGGAACATACTTTTTAAATTAACAATTTTTGCTCATTAAAATTAATTATGAATAATTTAATTTTTAATTAATAAAATTATTTGCTTAGTATTCTTTTGACTTGATGGAGGAAAGTTTCTTTTGTAAAGAAATTTTAGTTTAGCATTTTGTCTCTTAATTGATTTTAATTAAATTATTTAAAGATAATTTCTTCATTCCTTGCAATTATTTATACATGTTTGCCCTACTTTTACTGGAAATTTTTAAAAAGAATATTGTGTGTAGTGGTAACTGAAACATTAACAAGTCTAATAAAATATGTATTTATATGCCATTCTTACCATTTAATATACCATTCTTACTTAATGCAATATTTCAGTTGACAATTTTTATATCAATAATATTCACATTTCTTTGTTTTAAATATGTTCTGTTGTTAAATATCAAGATTTGAATTTCAGAATCAAAATCTAAAAGTAAATTTGAAAATTGGGACATTCTTTTATTGATAAGTGGCAATATTTCAATCACAGAAAAGGAGGCTGCAATAATGTTATGCTGATTTTTTGTTTATGCACTATTTGTTTACTTACTTAAGTTTAATTCAGAGGTTCCCAACCTGTGGTACGAGTACCCCTGGCAGGGTTCGTACTCCTCCTGAAAAACTCCTGAATTTTGCTATTTTTTTCTAAGGGCCCTGAAAACTCCTGAAAATTGTGTTTTTCATCCTGATATTTCTTTTTGTCTCCTGAAAAATTACAATCTAAGAGCAAAAGATAATATTATGATGAAACATAAAAATATGACGTTTCCATTTTTCCTTATTGATAGAAAGTCGCTGGAATCCGGAATTCTTACTTCTGACCCTTCTTAGCGCCGAAAGAGTTATCGTGCATGTTCCGAGTCACCGCAATCGGGAAAGATGGGAGAATTGATATTTAGTATACTTTTTTACCAATTTTATAAAAATTGCCCACACTACCCCCTTCTCCCCTACAATTGATTTTTTTTCATGTTATTTCCTGAATTTTCTATACTGTACTCCTGAAAAAATCCTTAGAAACTCCTGAATTTTACTATCATATATGATAGCCCTGCCCTGGGGTATGCAAAGGATCATTTGGGGGTACGTGAGATCAAAGTTATTAATGGTGGAAACAAGAAAACATATGGGATTAAAAAAGTTAGAGAATTTTGTTCCTCCAATTGAATACTTGCTATTTAATAACTATACCACTTAAATAGTTCATTATTATAAAATGGAATTTTTAGCTATTCTTATAAGTTAAAGCGAAATAATTACAATACTAGTTTCATTTGCTTTGGCGTTGAATTAATACTATTGTAAAAATGGAATAGAATGTAAAATCTAAAATAAGTTCTGTAAATGACATTAATTCGAGTCATTTCACTTTTATGCTAACCTTAACAACATTGATAAAAACTGCTTTGTACAGATGGATGGTTGAAGAGGAGGAGTTGTATATGACAGTAGGGGGTGCACAAAAACAAAAGACTAATAATCAAGGGGTATGCGAGGTGGGAAAGGTTGGGAACCTCTGGTTTAATGCATTGTTACTTATAAAGCATTTCATGTGTAATCGATATTCTGAAACTAGTTTATAATAGTAGTTTGCAAGTTTGTTTTTTATAATATTTTTTATGTAGCTGTTAAATCAAAGTTTTATATAAACTAAGAATGCAAAAGAATCCTAGTCTGTTGATATTCATGATAATCAGGTGGACAATTTTATGATAATGTTTTTTCTTAAATTTTAAAATGGACATATATATTCCAATGTTATTGTTTTGTATAAATATTTTTATATTGCAATAAAGTGATTTTTGTTATTTCCAGTGATTTTTTAATTATTTCTATTTTTTAAAAAATTATATTAAGACATTTTACTTATTGAGTACGTAAGGAAAATATTGTGATCTTCAAATCATTTGATTTCATGATTTTAATGAATTCTGGGGGTTATGGCCTTCCTAAATCGTAATTTTTCATTGTATATGTCTGTCCGTATTTATATGAATTTGATTACTCAAAATTCAACACAACAAAAATTTTTACACCATATCCATGATAATCTTTGATTGAGATCATGTTTTTCTTTACTTTCATTGACCTTTTAAATTTTTCTAAGTTTCAAAATCTCAGAATTTGAACTAGGGATAATTTGAGATAAAGCAGTCAAGGAGCGAGCATACATCTCAAACAGCTTCATCATCATCAACAACAACACAACATGGATAAAATTCAGCTTGTGTTCCTTATCTCAACCCCTTCTAAGGCTGTGGCAAGTATACTTGCCACCAAATTCATGGATTTTTAAATGCAATTTTTAAGGTTGTCACCAAATTTTTCGGTGAAACAAAAGCCTAGATGTTCGAATTTTTTATCTCAAACCATAATGAAGTGTCTTGACTTGGTAATTAAAATTAACAAAAAATTAATGCCATCCAATAAGCTACATGAATGTCTTCCCTTAAATTAATCTCGCCAAAGTTATTTTATTATACCACTATTAGAAGAAAAAATGGCCCTTTAAAGGGTTAAAATTGTAGATCTGTGTCAAACTTCGGTTAGAATCCTTCACTAGGAAGAAGAACCATAACAAAGTGTCTTGACTTGGTAATTAAAATTAATTTACAAAAAAATGCCATCCAATAAGCTAGATGAATTTCTTCTCTTAAATTAATCTCACCAAAGTTATTTTATTATGCCACTATTAGAAGAAAAAAATGGCCCTTTAAAGGGTAAAATTGTAGATCTGTGTCAAACTTCATTTAGAATCCTTCACTAGGAAGAAGTAGTTTATCAAAATACATACTTGATTTTACTGCATTTTGCTAAGCATTTTTTTACATTCATGCTATTTAAGTATTGGTTTGGAATGCGAATTTAAAAGGACAAAATTAATTAATGCCAATTAATAATAGTTTCAAAAATCTATTCTTTATCTTATTACATTAGTCAATATTTCCTTATTCAGATTTTAAAAATCATATTAATCCCATATATCGAGATAAAAATAATTTTTTAATCGTAATTTAATTGAGGAACCCTTTGCTTTGTGTGAAACCTCCGCTCGTGTCGAAAGAAAGCTTAGAACAATTTCTCAATCAGAATCGCTTGAAAATTGATTAGTGTGCATGCTCAAATGACACTGTAACATGTGCTTAAGGCTCCATGAAATTCAACAACTTTCATTTTAAATGTTTTCTTATATACATTTTCAACTTGACTTGTTTCATGTTTGTAAAGATGGAATTTGTAAATTGATATTTCACTCGCTCCTGATCTGCTAGTTTTGAAATTTTGTACACCTGTGTGTTCTTGATAACAATACATTATTTTAGCATTTGCATAACTTATTTATCAGTCAATTGATTAACTAAATTTTTAGTTCATACGAGTGGCACTATTTGGTAGTGAATTTGAGAAAATTGATTTCAATACTTCATAATAAAAGAAAGACTAAAAAGTAAAATAATTAAAATCAAAATTCCACTTTTATAATGCACTAATATAAGTTTTTCTTTCTTTACCTATGTCCTTAGTTATACTCAAGATTTACTTCTCAAAAAAGAAATAGAGAGCTGGAAATATATATTATGGATTATTTTTTTCCATTAATTGATAAGTAATTAAATTGCAGGGATGTATTAAAATTCATTTATCATGGATAGTGCATAGTGAATTTTTTAATTATTATTAACAGATGAGATCAATTTTAGACCCATATTAAATTCTCACCAAAAAATTCATGTTGGAATATGATAACCTGGAATTCACTTCTGCCAATTTCAAGTTGAAAAAGGAAAATTAAAAACAGAATTATTTGGTCAAATTTTAATCAAAAATAATTTCTCAAGTAGATAACAGAAATTAACACTTTATATGATACAATAAACAAGCAATAAAACTATTGAATAGTTCTCTAAAACTTGTATGTATAACAGTAGCTTATGTAACAAGACAATGCAATTCTGTTAGAAAATTATTATAATAATATTTGGGTGGTTGTTCGTGGCTTGACTTAAGAACATGGTGCGATCACAAAAGTTGAATTGCTTTGGCCATTTCTCGCCAAATCTGGTATTCGTGTCTGTTGTTCTGAACCGGCCGTTTGGCAAGTTTTGGGATAGTCAGCACTAAGTTGCCGTATTTGGCAAGAAACGCATTGTGTTCTTAAGTCTTAATATTGTTCATCAATATAACATTTGTACATTGATCATGTTTCCTTTTATGAAATCGACACAAATGGAAAACGCAAGCTGAAGAAGCTTATTGATAAAAAAAATATTCAAAACATGAAACATATTCAAAATTAATGATAAGTAATTGATTTTCCATTATTAAACCAAAATGCATATGAACTACAATGCATTTTCAAAACAACTGATCTATAAGAACAAAACACTCGCTCATATTATATTTTTAAAAAAGGAAGTTGTAACGATATAGCATGGCTGTACAATTTTTTACCCAAGATTTTAGAAAAATGATTTTTATATCTGGCTATATTAATACATATGAAATTAAATTTAATTAATTAAGAAAGAAATTTTCACATGATTATAAAAGATGGGACAAAAATGGCCTGATTATCTGCGAAAAGGAACAGAAATAACATCAAATATATAATCATAAATAAAAACATTAAACAGAAACAATAAGTAATGTATATTAGCACCTTGTATTGCCTACTGATACATCTTCATCATAATATGAGGAATTATATTTAACAAAATGGAAACAATGAATCAGATTATGTTATCATATGCATTCATTTGTAATAATTATTTCTGACATAACAAATAAAGCTGGTTATCTTTTTTAAGTATAATAAAAAAAATTAAGTACATAGTACAAGCAATGAATCATCAATTGCTGCAAAACATACTTTCATAAAAGATCTTTAACGTCTATTAATCAATTCTCATTTTAAACGTTTTAACAATATCAAATTACAGAGAAGAATTTAATGCCTATGTATGAATCTTAAATGTTAATGCAGGAATGATGGTCTAAAAATGTAATCCAAAATATGTATACATTAAGAGAAATAATTATCTTTATTTGAATAGTCCATTGATAATAAAAGAAAGCTATTAAGAAGCAAGAGCTTTGTTTATGTTAAAGTTATATATATAAAAAAAAAAGGAAAGAAAACAGTTTTAGAAAGAACGAAAAATAGAAATCATAAGAGTACCAATTCCTCCACCATAATTAAGAATGGTTGCTTAGCTTTGCAGTCACAAAAGGGACATTTAAACACAATTTTTCTCTCTTTGTAGATCATTTCACCATGCAACTTAAGCAATTTTGAGCTGCGAAGAAAAAAAGCTCAAAGGACTCTTAGAACTGAAGATTTTACAGAACTACAACAATTGTAGGATGTGAAATATTGATAGTTTTTATATTATAAATTAATTAAAATTTCAAAGAAAGAAAAAAATGAAATAATTGCAGCCCTGCCCTAAATAAACAACAATCAAGAGGGAAACATTATTTAAGTAATTTTTTTAATAAAAATTACTGAATTTTTGATTCAGCTGTTAAGATTGGGAAATTTTCTTCTTGCTATCGTAAATGTACTTTTTAAACTTAAGTATCACTTTTATGTCTTGCGGCTTTTCCTTCGCACTGTCTTTCTTAGCCTTTTTTGCACCGAGTATGGACATGGTATCATTAGACAGACCATCCGGTACTCGAACATTCACTTTTCCACTTTGACCGAAAGATCCTTCGATTACCCCCATCTCTCCAGAAGAAAGAACAACTTTTAAATTCGTGAAAATCTGGAGGTTTGTTTCCTTTTTAAATAAATCTTTGACAATCACTTGATACTCGTTAACCATTCGATCAACAACACCTTCCCTGGACTTTTCTTTATACACTTTGAGCTTTGAAAGGCCTTCCGTGTCCGATTTGTTTGATATCACAGATAGAATCTTGCCATGGAAGGCTAGTCGACAAACATTTGCATGGATATCGGTTTCTAATTTTGATGCAATGTAAGTACTGTTTTGACTGAGAATAACGGGTTTATCAAACTGGAGGACAGCAAAGATAAATCTTGGTTCACCGCCTTCCGATAATTCACTTTCCGGAATTTCTCCTAAATATGCATAATCATCATTGAAATTAAACTCGTTCGCGTTATCCACATCCTTTTGATTCGATTTCAATGAGCAGAAGAATGAGCACTTTGCCATCACCGTATCGTGCATGATACTGATGTGAAATTTAGAATTTGTCAAGCATTTGCCTTTAAAGTACGGAATCTTAAGAACGCTCGCAATAATCACATCGACAGTCTCCATGTGACCAGGTGCGCAAACAGTTCCTCGTTCTAATATCTTAGGATCAAACTGAGTGACACATATTCCAACTCTATCACCCTGCATGGCTTTTGTAATGGGTTTTTTAAACATCTGAATGCTTTTGACTTTACGTACAATTTTGGCCGAAGGAATTTCGATGGAATCGGATATTGCAATACTTCCCTGTATAACAGTACCAGTCATTACTGTACCTTGTCCTTTTATAGCGAAACAATGGTCAACAGCAAACACAAAAGGTCCCTTATCAGAACGCTGAGGTATGTAAGTGTGTTGTTGTAAAGTTTTAACCAATGAGTCAATACCAATTGGTTTCGTCTCAGAAGGATTTGCCGATACCGGTACGATGACGGAATCTTTGAATTTTGTCTTTTCTAAAGTTTTATGAATTTTTTTGGACATTTTCTGAATGGACTGTTCGGTTTTATCTGGCGGGAGAAGATCGATTTTATTTAGAATAACAATCATGTGATCGCAAGTTATTTCTCCCAACACCAAGCATTCAGCGGTCTGAGTTTGCATTCCCTTTGTGATGTCAACAACAAGCATAATTAAATCGATTATCTGAGCACCACCGATAATAGTTCGGATGAGAGAAGCATGACCGGGACAATCAACTAATGTGAACTGCAGAATTTCATACTCAGGATTTGACTTTTTTATGTGATCAGGAACATCTACGCTGAAAGAAGAAAATCCAAGATCGATAGTGATCCCTCTCTCTTGACTCTGGGGATTTTTATCAAAAGATGCAGTAGATGCAACAGTACTCAAAGCTTTGGAAAGAGAGGTTTTACCGCTATCAATGTGGCCCAAAACACCTACGTTAAAATTCAAAACGTTTTGAGACATAATTGCTGTGATAACGTGTAACAAAATGTTATGAGGTGCAAAATATCTTCTTATCTAGCAGCTGAGTTGAAAGCAGCAGAACAAGTCCACGAGAATCAAAACATTCAAAAGTTTAGTATTGCGTAATAATTTTTCCAGGTTGCAGTTTTCTCTGTCGCCTTCACAATAATAAAAGTCTGCTTCGAAATATATCAGATGTTATACGTATAAAAGAAAATTTTATGTACTAGTATTTCCTATATCTGTTCTAAAAAATATTTTCATGGGTTTTTAAATTGAAAGACTTTTAAAGATGTTGTCTCAAGATAACAAATGTCGCACTAGAACGTCAACGATGGGAGCATCGGCAACTATCCCATTTGAAAAAATGATGAAAATTTTCAAATAAAGAAATATTCCACAGTAATTTGAATTTAAGATGTCAATAATTCTCATAAAATTGTTCGTTGTGTTATTTTATTCGCATTTACAAATGAAATATTAATTTTATTATTTTGGAACTGGCAATAGTCTTTTGCGCATGCTTAAAAAATAATAAGTTTTGGTTTCAGTTTGTGTTTACCGTTGCGGCATGTGAAAGTGTGAACATAGAAGGCGTTATTTATTTACGCAGCGTAACTCGTTGCAACAGTTTCGTTTTCCTGAAAATTGATGATACACAACAAAAACAATACAGAAAAAGCTAAAATGTTTTTAAGAAGATATTTATTTTTAAATTTCTTTCTTGCCTGTGGAATAACTTTTCATTCTAGTTATGGATCGGATTTGAAGAATCGGAAACAAATTTATGACATGTATGTTTCATTGAATAAGTTTGTTGGAGAATGGATTGATCCTTATTCTTTAGGAATATTTGATGGCAATATTGAATTTGAAGAAGAGCTAGAAGATTCTTATACTGTGCATAGTGAAGAAATAATGATCAACAAAAAGGAAACCTGGAAAAGCCCTGAGAGTTTTTCTGGGCACAGAACACTCCTGAAAAACAAATTAAAGGATGGTTCGGGCATTGATGGTATCTTCGTGACTGAAAGCAATACAGTTTTTTCTCTGGGTAGAAATTTGATGACTGTTTCGGCAATTTTAACATTTGTTGTCTTTATTTTATTTCTGTTTTTTCCTAAAACACTGATATTTTCGTTTGTGTTAATAGTAAGCATGTTATGGCATTGGATGAAGCTATATCAGGAGAAAATAGCTGAGAAGCAGAACCTCACCGAAAACTTGCGTCACCCGAATGAATGCCGCAGGGGTGATCTACATTGGTATGAAGCCATTTCCTTGTATCTCTCTAGTTATGCATCATCTCCAACAGATTGCAAGGAATACTATAAGGCGCAGTTAGTTGATCCGTTTTGGGAAGTGAGTCTTCCTGTGGCTATGATGAATGCATTTACAAGCACGGTTTGTGAACCGTTGAAAGTGTTCGCAACTACTGTTCGTTTCTGCTTTGCGGTTATATTTTCAGGCTTAACAATGTTAGAGCTGAGTATTACTTTGTTTTCCATCTTTATATTTTTGTTAATGCAGTATGGATACTCATTCAATTTCTGTTGGGGAGCAATCAGTTTATACCGACCAAGAAATTCTTCAGATCAAATCACGTCACACTCTATTTCGCTCTGGGGTTCGATTACAAAATATGTGAAAGCTTTCTTCTTTAGGGAGAATCCACCAATTAGTCCACCATCGGATTTATCTATCCCACCAGATAATAAAAAAAATGCTTTATGTAACAAAAGTGATAAAACAAAAGTTTCAGAGAAATACGATGGATTTCAGAAACAAGAAAAAAGTACCGATAATGTTCGACAAATTGCTA
>BGPR01002777.1:82449-98764 GCA_013235015.1 Araneus ventricosus | reverse complement strand
TCCAATAGAAGTTTTAAAAATCTACATAATTCTCATCAAATGCATTTAAATAATGTTTCTAAGATATTAAATGTTTAAAACATTTTTAAGATTACTGTTCCTTCACATAATCAGTATTATCTACTTTAAGTTTTGCTTTTAAAGTTGCTAAAATATGATAGGTGTTGGTTTCCATGTGTGAAAAATTTTATTTTTAGAAGGGTGAAATATTTCGGGTTTATTTTGTTGGTTAGAAGGTTGTTTGTTTTTGTTGCTAATTTCTGTTTTGTATATTTTATTCTGATTGATTTTATTTGATATTTTATTATTATTTTTTTTCTTTTCTTTTACACTTGGTATTTGCAACTAGGTATTTTTCTTCTATATTATATTAAAATGGAATATCGAATTCAGTATTTGGTAGAGTATCGAATGATTTGGAAAAAAATTGTTATTTTCAAAATAAAATCTTTTATTAGAGAACCAAAAGGATTTTTATACAAACATATATATTTAATATACTTAAAAAATAATTCTAGATTTGTTTAATTTTAATATCTACTATAAAAATTAAGTAGTTTGTGAATATAGTTATTTAATTTTTCACAAATAACTGGTTTATAAATATAAACTGGGTGATTAGTTTGAAATCTTAATCTGCTCGATGACAGGGTTGTTACCCTAACTAATTACTTAACTAGTCATTGATTTTCTGCAGATTTTTGTGGAAATTTGATTAATTCATTTAAGAGATTCAAATATGCTTATTATAATTTAAAAATTATAATAAGCATTATAGTATAAAGCATATATATTATCAGTGGTGAATCCAGAATTTGGTTTGGGGGGGGGGAGATTTTTATTACCGAGGTTATAAAAATTTGTGTTATGACGAATGCTAAACCTCATGGCTTATGTGAACCAAAACTCTTTAACTTTACAGACTTTACTCACCAGACAATAAAAGTCATAAAGAACACTACATTACTTTCGATAATTTAATAGAAAATGCTATAAAATAACTAGTAAAAAAAGACTAACTAGTTTTCGACCATGTCAACGTTACAAGTATGAGTGGAATGACTACAAAAGTGGGAAAATTTTTGAACCTGTCAAAGTTAAAAAGCAATATTGTCATGTTTTTTTTTTAAATGAAAAAGGAGATTAAGAACAAAGAGTTGTAGTTATTTTAAATAAAATCAAGAATTCTAGTTTAGCTGGGGGGAGGCTACATAGCTCCCTGGATTCACCACTGTATATTATTATATTTTTAAAAATTATGATTTCTTCTGCTCATTTATAAGCCACAACAAATGTATTCATCTGATGCTTGATTTCCATGGCAAGTACAGTTCTTATCATTCCATATGGTCAGTGTTTATATACTTTTATTTAAATTGTGTTGTTGCATGTTTATAAAATGGAATTTTGTAATCAATTTTTACTCGCTTTCTTATGTGCTGGAGTTTTAAAATTTTGTGTGTTCTTGATAACAATACTATTTTAATGCAGTAAAGCACTGTCTATACGTTTTTCAAGCGACTGACGTAAAACAACATATAAATGAGAATACGTATAATCGAAATTTTAATAACTAACTTTGATTATTACATATTTAATGTTACTAATGCAAATTCTCTTAAATGTATTGATTTTAAAGATTTTTAAGATAATACTAGTACAATATTACATACTAAGGAAATCTACTCTAATCAAATTCTAAACTTAATCATTTATCATAAAAGTGAAAAAAATTATGCTTTTATTCCATATCTTGAGTATACTAATTATATATATTTTATATGATTATGTACTAGACATTGAATTAAGAAAACCTGACATGCTGATTTTCTTTGAGTGTTAAATCTATACTATTAAAATTCGACATGTATGTATGTATGTGAGGCTATCTTCTCACGAACGGAGAAGTGCGCGGAAAGTACAAAAGATGGGGAATAATCCAAGGAATCCATTTTCACCATTTAAATTCCGAAATTTTGATTAGTAAAAAAGATATTAGTTAAAAACTAATTAACAATACTTTTCATTGTTGCAGCGCAATTCAAACCATTTTCATTGTTTAAACAAATATTTAATTGCGTGTTTCTGTTTCATTGTTGAAAAAAGCAAGGATATAATATGGGTCCCTCAACAATGCAACAAGTCATAGCATTGTGTGCGGGTTTTGGTAATTGATATAAAGAAACAGGGAAAATTAAATCGCTCAAATAGGGTTTTTACAAAAAATTCTCCTGTCCTCCAGAGAATGACACATTATTTGAGATAGCCCGTGCAACAATCGGTGTGATCAGCAATCTGACATGCTGATTTTCTTTGAGTGTTAAATATATCATTATGAATCGAATTAAGTTCATTGGATGTTTTATCACTATTCTTTTGACAAAAGAAATAACTTCAAAGTTTATCAATGGAGTCCATTGCGTCTCTAAAGGAAGGTGGAATCATCGCTTAAGATAGCACCGGACAATTTGTCTTCTATTAATCCATCAATTGTGAATAATTTCAAAGTCACGATATCTTTATCAGAGTTCACATACTAGAAAGGAGAAAATTATCATATTTTAGAATGGGGGAAAACAACATGCAACTGAAGCTTTGCCTTGTATAAATGAAGCACTTTATCATAACAATATATATGAATGAGTCAGGACTGTGATGAAACGAGGTATAAATGATAAACGTATAAATGATGCCTTACTGTATTTTCAAAAATTAACTGTCGGTTAATAAATGAATTGTATTAAATTTTGATTCCATACAAGTGGTGCCATCTGGTAGTGAATTTTAGAAAAATTTGATTACAAAATTCTTCATATTCTTAAGAATCAATTATTAATTAAAGAGTAGAAAATAATAAAATAAAAAAAAATCTATTTTTTTAGGACACTAATAAAAGATGTGTTTTTAAAACTGTTTTTATTGAACTTATTTTAATAAAAATTCAGAAAAGCAATTCTCATTGTCATTTTGATTTTTAAAGTCTCTTCACTGCCACTCGTAGCAACCCTTTGAAAGCATATTGTCTTCTGTTCATCTCTCCTGTGGCGATACCAGCAGAGGGCAGTACGATGCAGTCGATGAATCTTGTATACACTGCCACATCTTGTGATTGCATTCAGGATTTATCTGGAATTTTTACCTTCTCAACTTCAACCTTCTAAATTTCAGGATATTTATAGATTCACTAACATCCTCAAATCGATTAATACTGTGTAATGTAATAATTTTAGATTATATCAAAATCAATGGAGTAGTCAAATTTCTTGTTCCAAATAAATTAGTGAAAATCCAGTCATTTTGCTAAAATATGCATGTTTGTGTATCACATCAACAACCTACAATTTTTCGAAATTATGTTGGATTTTTATAACACACTAGTTTTTACGATTTTTTAAATGGAGTTGCAATGGACCTTGTGTACTGTTTTAGAGTTCTTTTTATCTAGCCTTGGTGTCAGATTTTTACTTTGTTGTCCTCAGGAGAACATAACTGAATTAAACTGAAAACAGGCTTCATTTAATAAAATTATAGTGGCAATAAGTTGCTTATATTAGTTTTTGCAAAATGTCATAATTTCACTGTAAAATACAAATTATTTGTATTGCAGTTATTATTTCACATGTTTTTAGTTATCTATGAAGAATGCGAATTAATAGTCCAGCTAAGTGAGACATGTTCATAGCATAAATTGTAAAAGTATCCCCTTCGGCAAGCCTGAAGGCAAAGGATGGTTTGTACAACAAAATCGATTTAACCAGCTATTAGCACATCCAAAGCTGAGCAACCAATTTAATTGTTGAAAACTCCAAATTTCTGGATTATCTTTTTCAATAGTTTTTAAATTATAGTGTTCACATGACCACGGACAGATACAGACTTCCTGTAGACGGATTTTGTCCAAAATTTGATAGAAACCTACAAATGATGTGTCAAGATCACATACCAAATTTCATCCTTGTGGCTGTAATAGTTTTCGAGTTATCGTGCTCACAGGCAGACAGACATAGTTCCAACATTGTTTATCGGACTCGGGGAGTTCTAAAACGTGGAGATTCGTCAAAATCTCGAGTTCGAATTTTCCTTTCACTTCGTCCTCTATTTTCATTAGGATTACAGCTACGAGAATAAAAGAAGGTAGAAGTGAATGCAAGTGATAAGAACTTTCCAACAAGGGATAACATGTATAGTTTGAAAGATACTTTAATTTGGGAGGGAGGAGAAGGGAGGGAAAATTACTTTTCAGCTCATAACTTCAAAGCAATTGCAGCGATTGACAAAGTTTAAATACAAAAATTGTTCGATATGATAAGGCGATAATTTGCCTAATTTGAATTATGTTTCTATTTTCGATTGTTAAGGAATTATGGGGAAATGAAAATTTCAACTCCCTTTGAGCTGGATAGCCCTTCTACGAACTCGACCGAGATTTTCACTGTCCTTACAACATGTCCTTCGCTGGTTAAAATCTAATGGAAATTACTCGAGTTATCGTATATGTAACACAAGATAACATGAGCAAAGAGTTATATATATATATGTTACGGTCAATGTGGATAATCGGTTATTATGCATAATAACCGATTAGGCCATTTAAAGTGGATAATTGATGAGAATTTACCGGTTATATGCATGATTATCAATGAATTTCGGTCAATGTGATTATTTTCAGCGGAGTAGCTTTCGGCTCCTCTAACATACTCTAAAATTGGACTTAAAATTTAATTTTAATTAAATGTTTTGAAATAGAATTTTTATTTATTTAGTGACTTTATATGTCTCCGATTACGTAATGTTTTTTCAACAATGGTAACTGGGATGGTTTGTACAACAAAATCGATTTAACCATCTATTAGCACATCCAAAGCTGAGCAACCAATTTAATTGTTGAAAACTCCAAATTTCTGGATTATCTTTTTCAATAGTTTTTGAATTATAGTGTTCATATGACCACGAACAGACAGACAGACTTCCCGTAGACGGATTTTGTCCGAAATTTGATAGAAACCTACAAATGATGTGTCAAGATCACATACCAAATTTCATCCCTGTGGCTGTAATAGTTTTCGAGTTATCGTGTTCACAGGCAGACAGACATAATTCCAATATTGTTTATCGGACTCTGGGAGGTCTAAAGACGTGGAGATTCATTAAAATCTCGAGTTCGAATTTTTTGACGATTACAATACTTTCTCTTTGTATACTTCGAATGTATGATTATGGATTGAGTAATCTTGTTTTAATTTCATCTTAATATTTATATATATTGTAAATATAATGTATGTTTTATGTAAATTACTAATTGATGTATTTAAATGAATCTATATACATATATATTTAGTTAAATATTTCAATTAATCAAAACATGTGTTATATTTTCAATATATACAATTGTTAATCTAAAAATTAAAGTTAAAATCAGATTAACTTTTCAATAATCATATAAATGAAATACAAAAGATAGTTTCATTAAAGACTACTACACTATGAAAAAAGACGATCTAGAATTGGAATTCCAACAATCAAATGCCTATCACCCTTGGGAATTGATATGTCGAATTTATATATATAAATAAACATTCGAACGAAGGGTGGTTTTGGGTTTTAGGGGTCATGATCGGTGAAGATTTGCAGAAATTTTCCGGAAGTCGTGTCATGAGAATCATTACAAAGGTAGAGTTCCTATAAGGAATCTGCTTAAAAATTATAAGATTTTTTTTAACGTGTTATAAATCAAATGCGAAGTTTGCAAAGCTGTTGGCTTGTAAGTCAGACAGCCAACTGCAAAAAATAAGTAAATAAAGACTATTCTGCACTCGACTTTGAAAACTTGAAAAAAAATCATAAGAATAATGCTCTGAAATTTAAACGATACTTTTTCTTAATTTGAATATTTTCAAGTTTATGATCCTTGTAAATCAAAAGGAAGCATAAAATTAGATAAGCCTGAAAACACTGCAACCTCCCTCCCCCTCGATGAGATAGAAAGTTGCGGGTCGCCTTGGCAGTTGTCTATTGTCTGTCTGTCACGAGAACTCTGCTCGCCAAGCTGTCTATTCAACGGCGGTCGCTACAGAAACAGATCATCGTAGGAAGAATCCATTTCGAGTAGGTAGAAGTTCACTAATGATGTATTCTTTTTACATCCGCAAGCTGGCGCCAGGAATAAAATAAAACTCCGACTTCCGTCAGATTCCCCTTATTCGAAATGGATCTTCCCTAACATAACCAGTTACTATAGCGACCGCCATCAACGAGACAACTTGGTGAGCAGAGCTCTCGTGGTGGACAGATAGTACTTTGCCCGTTTGATAATACGGCCCTGGTTGTATGTAATGATACTTTTGTAACAAAAGTTTTAAAGAGTCTTACCCAGATAGCACGTAAGTTTGTAACAAGTTTGATTTTGACTTGATATTACCTTGTCATCGCAAATTTGACCCGTCAAGCTTGAAGCGAACTTGTAGCAAATTCGCGGTGACAACTAGCGCCACCTCCTTGCAGTGCAAATTTGCTGCAATTTGCAAAACAAGCTTGATGCAAAGATAGCACAAAGAGATAATTATCTTTGTCTCTGTTTAAAAAAACATCCGATTTTTAATAGCATCTCCTAGACCGTCCTTCTTTTTATTAATTCAATAAATCAATGATAATTTGTGAAAAAAATAACTTTTTTATAAAAAAAATTTTGAAACATTTTCCATCTTTTTACTAAATATAACTTTAAAGAAAACTATATCGCCTTTTTCTTAATGTTGAAATTTTGACGTTTATAAACAAAATTAAACCGAAAAAACAGTCAATGTTTGTTGAAAAATAATAACTTATACATTTTATCCCATTTTAAAGTAATTACTTTTGAACTCTAATTTCATAATTTATTCTACTAGCAAAACGTAGTTATTAGCGAAAATCGCTCTCTCTTTGACTTCAAATCATATCCTCAACTCAAAAAATTAATGAAATCAAGAAAACAGTTTAAAATAAATCATATACGAATCGAATCGAACGATATATTAGTGAAAATTATCTTCTCCTCTCAGAGTTTAACTGGCCGAATGGTTAGCGCGTCTGCTTCAGAACCGGTAGATCGCGAGTTCTATCCCGGGTTGTGTTCGTACTCTGTTTTTGCTATAGTTTGCAATGCAAGCTTGCGGCAAATTCGTCCCATGGTGACTTCGAAGCTTGAGTTAACTTGCTGCAAGCTTGCAGATTTGCAGTGCAAGTTTGCTGCAAACTAAAATTGCTATCTGGGTAAGTAAATAAGGCGACTGATCGCATTAGCTAAATCAGTTTATTCTGTAGTAAGTTTATTAAACATACAAAAAATTCTCTGTATTTGTCATCATTAATAATGGCGTAGTGATAGAGATGACCTGATGTCAGTCTTTGGAGGGGGTAGGCACCGTGAAGTCTAAATTTTAGTGCCTCTGTTTCACTTTCCGAATCTAAATATGGTGATGCTGCGGGGGCAGTAATGCTACGCCACTGATAATTAGAAATGACTTCAGAAACCCAACGGATGATACCAAAATATAACATGCTGATCAGGTGTCGGCTGGAATTCTCGTATGTCTGTAAGGAAAGAAATAAACAAACTTGTTATTCCAATTACTAAATTGCGCTTATAAATAACAATGAAATATGAGCATCAGAATGAAATAAATATTTTAAAGTAATGTGCTTTATTATACAAAATGAAAAATAAATCATAACATAACATAACACCACAGCATTCCCCCGAACTCGGAGCCAGGGCGGCTCCCTGTCGGTTGGGTGGGTATGCGTGGAACTTTATTGATAAAGAAAGAGCAAAAAAATAATAATAATAATAATAATTACATTTTATATACAGGGTTCCCACTTATATCCTTTACACCCCCCTTAACTTCTAAACGGTGACAGCTTAGGCCATAAAGTTGGTGTCTAGGTATAGTAAAATGGCTATGCGCTATTCGATGAGACAACTCACAACGCCATCTATCGGCAAATTTTGGAATTAGCGGCAATATCTCGTAAATGGTGAAGGATACAAGAAAAAAGCCAATTAGAAAGTTGTAGAACACTCTCGATTTAGTACGAAAAGATACCTTGCGCACATTAATACTCAGAACAGAATGCGAAAAATGAACCCAAATATAGGGCTGAAATTTTGATTTCATTTTGTTAGGTATAAAATAGGTATAGATTGCAAATCTTTTTGCATAATTTTGGTATTGTCACCGGAAACCCACCACTGAGCTAAATTTCAAAGCTGTAGCTCGATTGGAAGAGGGTAAGAAATCGATCTCAAGATTTGGGGACACGACAGTCAAGTTGCATAAAAGCTTATAAAAATGTGACAACGTTGCTTTCTGGATTGACAGGCTCGAAAATTTTCCTACTTTTCTTGTCATTCCACTAGTACTTGTAGCGTTGACGCGGTCGAAACCATTTATTGGCTAGTTATTTTGATGCATTTTTTATTAACCTGGTGTCCGGTATACCTGACATCAACTTTCAACTGCTCCTCATTCAATAATTTATGAAACTATATGTTGTTTTATTTATTTGATTTTCAACTTTTTATTAATATAATCTTAGCAAGAATTTTTCGTTTCGGACATGGAATCATTTCATTTTTTTTTTTTTTTTTTTAGTTTTTCCAAAACAACTCGAGAAAACAACAACTTTACAAAATGGAGCTCGAGGGTTAATTTTTTTTCAAGTAATTTCTTGTTTTCAATCCTTTTTTTACGATTTAAAAGGCTTCTGCAATACTTTATTATCTTTTGACAACCATTTTAAGTGAAATTTGTGTGATTGTTCGTCTTTTTTCAGTCGAAATATCCGGTATTGCCCGGATGGCGGACATGGGATAACTTTTTTAATTTTTCATCTACCGGCTTGAAATTTCATTTATGACATACACTTTGCAGCAGTGTGCATAGTACATCAAAGAAAAAAAAAGTATAACTCCATTATTTCTTAATTCCGACTGAAAATTATTGAAAGTATTGCACTGTTCATTATGATTCTTATTGTCAGGTGAGTTAAGTCTGTAAAGTTAAAGTGTTTTGGTTTACATAAGCCATGAGGTTTGACATTCATCACGACGATACAAAATTTTATAACCTCTAAATTACTCGAGACTAATCATTGACCTTGGCTACATGACAACATAAAATTACTTTACAAAATCATTTTCCTTGATTCTAAATTACTCGAGACTAATCATTGACCTTCTTGGAAGAAATCCTCGTAACTCTTTAATCCAGAGGCGACTTTTTTCTTCTAGCTCCTTTAAAACCGGAAGTTTTTTTTGGAGGAAGCGGCATGAATTGGACTCTTCCAACCTGGGTGGTCGTTTATCCCACCCCATGCTATAACCTTCCCTTAAAGCACAGGGAAATGGGCTGTGGTTGGCAAGGATGATTAGACCCCCTACCGCGTTTATCTTCTAAGTGATCTCGGAACCTCACCTTCCCTCAAAAGAAGTCAACCACCTCAAACAGGCCTTCGAGGCTGTTAAGGGAAATTTTTTTAGACCTCTCGGGACGCATATAGGCATACTGTACTCGAGGAGAGCACCACTGTAACTTTGGAGGGCTCTGATTGGACAAGCGAATCTGACGTAGCTATGCTTTGCTTGTTTGTTTACCTCTGACTGATTCTTTCAGCTAGCGATAGCGAAATGTTCTTTGTGTAATACGCCATGGCTATTCAGAATTCCAGTCTTCCCCCTTCTTTTGTGAACGAAGCTGTTAAAATCGTTGAAGATGAAACCATCGTTCGAAGTATTCTCCTATTATCGTATTCTGTTGACTTTATCACAAACTCATAAAAACGAAATACTTAGTATGATTTCACTACCTCATTAATACAGCAACAGATAAAAAATGTTACCAACTGCAATATTTGCAAATGGCTAAAAATAAAAAGTGCGTTTTAAATATTGTTTACGTGGTTAAGATGAATAAAAATACAAAACAGCGAATAGCTATCAAGATCTCTAACAGGAGTGCTGATCAAGATTTTCTAACAGGAGTTGAAAAAAGAAATTGAATCAACCTTTTATTATGACACTCGATAACGACTTATAAAAAAGGATGGTTGTTAAAAATAAACTTGTCTTATTTCAGTGAAAGGTTGCAAATCGTATTTCAATGATTCAAGCAAAATTTAGTATTTTTTAACCAACATTGAGTTTTGTAAAAAGTTATTAAAATTACATTTTGAAGTAAAATTTAGTAAGAATTTTCAAAGCATTTTAAGAAAGAATTATAAAGAAAAAAAATATTAGAGGAAAAACAAATCTAACGACATTAAATCAAAAATAAGAAAGATTCCCCTTTTGAAAACAAATTCTGCTTATCCAATGGACGATTTGTATAAGAAAATAGGTTTCCCTCTTTCTTCTTTAAGGCTGTGCTTAGCCAATGGACGATTTGTATAAGAAAATAGGTTTCCCGCTTTCTTCTTTAAGGCTGTGCTTAGCCAATGGAAGATTTGTATAAGAAAATAGGTTTCCCGCTTTCTTCTTTAAGGCTGTGCTTAGCCAATGGAAGATTTGTATAAGAAAATAGGTTTCCCTCTTTCTTCTTTAAGGCTGTGCTTAGCCAATGGACGATTTGTATAAGAAAATAGGTTTCCCTCTTTCTTCTTTAAGGCTGTGCTTAGCCAATGGACGATTTGTGTAAGAAAATGGGTTTCCCTCTTTCTTCTTTAAGGCTGTGCTTAGCCAATGGACGATTTGCATAAGAAAATAGGTTTCCCTCTTTCTTCCTAAAGGCTCTGTCACTCCAACGAACAATGCATGCACTTTGGCAATCCAGTCAATCACACTTAACGAAGGGCAGTGGAGCATGGAAACTCAAGGGGTTCGGAAGAGCGCGTACTTTGGTTGAACGGGCGTTTCGGGCGCTTCAGTATTGAGAGAGTTAACCGGGGGTTTACTGTACTTACCTCCCGTGTAAAGTTGCTGGCTGTTTGGAATATTCCCATTGTCCAACGGGCTTCTGACGTAGAGCCGCCAGGTCAGGCCTTCCTCCGGGTCGTTCGGAAGGTCCGAGATGGAGTAGATGTTTATCTTTCCATTCACTTCTTCGTAAGAAAACCTGAAACGGAGCACAAAATTAACCTTCAAACATATTCACGAATAAAAGCGCGGAAGAAGAAGTTCTAGTAGGTATTTCGGATATTTCAAGAAATGAAGTATTTTTGTAGGCGTTAGGCATTATGTTACTAGAAGATCTGAGATTTTTCTAGAAGATTCTTTTTGCCGCAGAAGTCGCCAACTTTGTCGCCAAGACTAGCATGTCTGGAAGCAACTTCGTAACAATATCTACACTCCGTAGGAAGTGACATAATCTCTTGAAGGTTCTTGATATTACCGGCTCCCTGTTGAGATAGGACCACAGTTCAGGATTTTTCTAGAAGATACTTTTTTCCGCAGAAGTCGCCAACTTTGTCTCCAAGACTAACATGTCAGGAAGCAACTTCACAACTTCGTAACAATATCTACACTCCGTTGAATGTAGACGGGCATGTCTGTAATCGACAGAGCGAGGCGAGGCCCTGTCTTAACTCGACCGTTCAGCATTTAGGCTGTTTGTCTGTAAATTTGGCTGTTCCGCAGTCATGACCAAACGCGTTCGATTTTCTCCGAATTTCGCCTGAATGTTCCTTGAAGTCATTAAGAAACGAAGTATGTGTAAGGACTTTTATTTTGAGACTGGAAGATTTGCGCCCGTCTAAGATGAGATTTCAGCTTGCCAACAACATCTCAGATCTGATTGTCACAGATTTACTAACGGAAGTTGCAGCAGAAAATCTCAGCACATTGTCGGAGTGCTTAAGAAATAAAACCAGCGGGAGTGTTCTTCCCTAAACTTTCTCGTATACTTCCCCAAAAGGTGCCGTTTCCCCTTCCCCCGCGTGGCTAAAAAAACTCTAACCTACTGTTACCCAGAATCCAATGACTAGCAGAAGGTTTTTCATTATAGTGATTGAAGAATGTCTGTGTAAAGAATCAAATTCAAAGAGATGCGTACCGATTTTCCGTTCTTGCGGGACTCAAGGACAAACTAACGTAATTCGCTCCATAGCTTTAGCGTGCACAGAAGATTGCTTCCAGTACGCAACCGCGTGGAGATACAGATTCTTTTCAAATTAAATTATACAGACCGACAGACAGTCGACCCTTTGATGGATTTGGTTCAAAATTTTATACGGACTTACATTCATGATGATAAAGCAGTGTACCAAGTTTTATCCATTAACTTATTGAGTTATAGTGTTCGCACGACCGCGGACATACAAACAGACAGACTTCCTGTTGACGGATTTTGCCCAAACTTTGATAGAAACCTACAAATTATGTTTAAAGACCACATACCAAATTCCATCCCCGTAGCTCTAATAGTTTTCGAGTTATCGTGTTCACAGACGCACAGACATAATTCCAAAATTGTGTTTTTCGGATTGAGGGAGGTCTAAAACGTGGGGATTCGTCAAAATCTCGAGTTCGAATTTTTTGACGATTGCAATACTTTCTCTTTGTATACTTCGTAGACGAGAAGGTAAAAAAGCTTGAAGAACAGAAATGATGAATCAATTGACACTAATTTTCACTTTGCAAAATATATAAATATCCAATTCCAAAATTAAGTGCGAAAAAGAAAGAACCCTTTAAACGAAAACGAAAGTAAAGACGTCCGAGAAATGGAAAAATAAATTAATTCCAGTATAACTTCTATTTGATGTTAACGGAGTTACTCGTCGATGAATCATCACAAAATGAGAAAAGAAAAGAAACTGCTAAACTCAGCTGAAAAAAAACCTTGTCATAACTCCTGTTTTATGTTAAATCATCACGGAATCAGAACAATATCCTGTGTGTAGTGTATGCTAATTTGTAGACAGAAGGACTCAATCTCTTTGGAATGAAGCCAAATTCCTTAGCGTTACAGATTTCGGAGCGTAATTTTATTATAGATTTCATAAGCAGTGTAATTTTGAATTAAAAATTTAACGTGGTTTAAAGTTACAAAGATTGCATTAAGTGCTTATATGTTTCAGAAATAAACTATTGTATATTAAATTGAAAAATATATATTAACTTTTTACTTTCTCGTATACGAAGTATACAAAGAGAAAGTATTGTAATCGTCAAAAAATTCGAACTCGAGATTTTGACGAATCTCCACGTTTTAGACCTCCCTGAGTCCGAAAAACACAATTTTGGAATTATGTCTGTATGTCTGTCTGTGTGTGTGTTTGTGTGTGAGACTGTATGTCTGTCTGTGTGTTTATGTGTGAGTCTGTGTGTGTGTCTGTCTGTGAACACGATAACTCGAAAACTATTAGAGTTACGGGGATGAAATTTGGTACGTTGTCTTTAAACATAATTTGTAGGTTTCTATCAAATTTTGGACAAAATCCGTCAACGGGAAGTCTGTCTATTTGCATGTCCGCGGTCTTGTGAACGCTATAACTCAAAAACTTGAATAGCTAAATGGATAAAATTTGGTACACAGTTTTATCGTTATGAATGTAGGTCCGTATAAAAGTTTGGGCCAAATCCGTCAAAAAGAGGCGTTCAAATTGCATATTCAATTTCTTTTAATCCGATTCTCATGCGCATGCGTATTGGTAGCAATCTGCTATTGTTGTAAATTTTATTTGCAACAATAAATAATGTTTTCAAACATCAATTGTTAACAATTTTTTTATTGTTGTAAATCAAACCGATCTCATTATTTCAGCAAATCTTTTATTCACGCGCTTTTGCAATTGTTACGGTTGTGGTAGTATAAATTGTTTTCTTGGGAATTCAATTCCAAAGCAGAATTTTCGCTTTAGTATTCATTGCATTGCATATTTTATCGTGCCTGCTTCAAAGTAATATTTTTTTGAAACGTGGCAACAGATATTTGATTTCAGGTTTGTTTGTTTGTTTGTTTCACTTTCTCGTATACGAAGTATACAAAGAGAAAGTATTGTAATCGTCAAAAAAATTCGCTATGCTTCGTTCGGTTACGTATTGCTATTGTCGTATCCAGATACACGCACACTGTAGCAAGCAAGTTTATTTTTCTGATATAGCTTTTCAGTGACAAACTTGATGTGCAACATTTTCAGCAAAACTCCTGCAAGTAACAAGCATAATCGACGTTCAACTCACTGTACAAACAAGTTTGTTCAGTTGTTAGACGAACTTCACGGCACCATCGATTCAAAATGTTGTTAAGCAAAATGATACATGCGACTTACAGATAATTTTCTTATATTTGTTTTTAAAAAAAAACATCCTTTTAATAGCATCTCCTAGACCGTCCTTCTTTTATTAATTCAATAAATCAATGATAATTTGTAAAACTTTTTCATAAAAAGATTTCTGAAAATTCTCCATTTTTACTAAATATAGAACCGCACTTTAAAAGAAAATTATATATCATCTTTTTCTTAATGTTGAAATTTTAACGTTCATAAACAAAATTAAACCTAAAAAACAGTCAATGTTTGTTGAACAATAATAACTTACCTTTTGTCCATTTTGAAAGTAATTACTTTTGAACCCAATTTCATTTTATTCTACACAAACGTAATTATTAGCGAAATTGTTCTCTCTCTGACTTCAAATCATATTCTCAACTCAAAATTTAAAAATTAACGAAATCAAAAAATATTTTAAAATAAACGTGTAGATCCACAGATCTATTAGCGCAATCTATCTTCCCTATCAGATTCGGTTGCTGGTGGTTAAGGCGACTGGCTAGAAGTGGCTGTCGGGATTCGAATCGATGTTTGTCTGTGTACTCTGTTTTTGCTATAGTTTGCAATGGGTTTGACTCAACAAGCTTGCGGCAAGTTCGACTTGTGGCGCTAACTCGTTCGCAACTTGTTTCAAGCTTGCACTCTTTTCATGGCTACTGCAGATTTGAGAGCAAGATTGCTGAAACTAAAATTGCTCTCTGGGATTGTTAATGGTCTTTAGTTTAGATCATTAACCGTTTTTATATATTTTGTGGGGAAGCTGCATGTCCGTAGTTTTCCCGGGCCCGAGCTGTCTGACTCACTGGCTACCAACAGAACTCTGCATTTCGACTTGTTGGTATTCTGCAGAGATTACATAACTTTTATATGCCTCTGAAGTTCTCAAGAAGTCTGTTGCTCAATTGATGTTTTTGCATTTGAAAGTCAGTTGTGAAACATGAGACTCACCTGCACAGCCAGAGCAGGCTGTAAACGCTGCCAAAACTGCCGTGTCCTTCTTCCGTTGGAGGATCTTCGAGGTCGCATTCCAAACCATCTTCTGCAAGGAATAATATGAGCCGCACTGTTCTTCCTTCTGCATGTGGCAAGCGAGGCCTCCAGTGCTAGACACGTCATGTCTGACGAAGAAAAGGGAAAATTAAAATAAATGAATAAATAGACAAACGCTGTTTGCTTTCCGAGAGCTGTCTGTGCTTCACACTGTCTTCAAGAGTTCCGCGTTCGCGTTATTCCCTGTCGTCGAATAGGAAGAAATAGCGGTAAATAGCTCGCATGTCAAGGAAGGAATTCAGACGGCGTCAGTGCATCCGTTCATTCGAGCTCTGAGATATTGGAAAAGCCACGACTGTTAAATTCCTCCGACCACGATCACAAGTACGAACCTTGGGTATCGAGGTTTGCCAACCACACGGTCGGAACAAGGCTATATAGAGCAAAATAGCTCGCATCAAGGAAGGAGTGCCTGGCGGCGTCAGTTCATCCGTTCACTCGAGCGCTGCCGAGATATTTAACAAGCCCCTCGACTGTTCGGTTTCCATCAATTACGAACCTCAGGCTACCGAGTTTGCGCCACACGCCGGCAATAGGCGTAAAAGCTCGCACATCAAGGAGGGGGGTGCATGACGGCGTCGTCATCCATTCAATCAGGCGCTGCCGAGAGATTTGCCAACCACTCTTGTTTGAATTCTATACACGAACCTCGAGCGACAGAGGTTTGCCAACCAGGCCGGCAATATGGGCTAAAGCTCGCACATCAAAGGAAGGTGCACAGCGGCGTCAGTTCATCCGTTCACTCGAGCTGCGAGAGATTTGCCAAACCCTGACTGTTCGAATTCATCATACGAACCTCGAGCAGAGTTTGGCCAAGCCACGCCGGCAATATGGCGCTAAATAGCTCCATCAAAGGAAGGGGAGTGCATGAACGGCGTCAGTCATCTTCACTCGAGCGCTGCCGAGAGATTTTCCAAGCCACTCGACTGTTCGAAATTCCACCAATTACGGTTTGATCTACACGCCTGGAACAGAGCTTAAACAAAACATCTCTGGCAAAAGTAATTTGACT
>BGPR01002777.1:62389-80202 GCA_013235015.1 Araneus ventricosus | reverse complement strand
ATTCGAACTCGAGATTTTGACGAATCTCCACTTAGAAAGTATACAAGAAAGTTTAGGGGAGACCACTCCCGCTGGTTTTTGTGAAGGGGCGCATCTGGCCTTGATCATATTCTGTAAATCTGAGGTCTAAACAGTCTCCTTTAAACGCCAGTCATTTAGTTTCTCAGGGGAAAACTGCTTCCTTCTCTTCCAGATGCCTTCACACAGCAGCTGAGAACATGTTTGCATCCGAATCGGAAAAGCCTTTTAATGCTTATTTTTACGATGCGACGAGTTCTTTAAATGCTGTACAAATAGATAATCGCGGAAGTTTTTTGCAGAAGCGCGCACGCATCTATATATATAAAAGGCAAATACCATGACTCACTCACTCATCACGAAATCTCCCAAACCACAAGGCCTAGAAACTGGAGATTGATCAGGTGGTTGCATTTTAGGTAGTAGGTGCACACGAAAGAAGAATTTTTCGAAATTTTAATTAATTAAAAACTGCCTTACATTTTTATGTTTTTCAGCAATAACTTCCGAGCGCATTTTGCAAAAAAATTCCTTTTAACATCATCTTAAAGTTTGAAAAGTTAGCTTTTCAATTATACCAATTTCATTTCCATGCATCGTTCTGTTTAATTTTAATTAATTGTAAATTACTTCATTTTCAGCAATAATTCGGCACATATGCTGCAAAATTCATTTAACATCATCTTAAAGTTTCAAAAATTAGCTCTTCAATGATACCAATTTCATTTCCATGCATCATTTCTGTTTAATTTTAATTTTATAAAATTACCTTACATTTTTCAGCAATAATTCCGAGTATTAGCACAAATTCATTTTAACATCATCTTAAAGTTTGAAAAGTTAGCTTTTCAATGATACCAATTTCATTTCCATGCATCGTTCTGTTTAATTTTAATTAATTAAAAATTACCTTACATTTTTCAGCAATAACTTCGTAGCACATTATGCTGCAAAATTCATTTTAACATCATCTTAAAGTTTGAAAAGTTAGCTTTTCAATGATACCAATTTCATTTCCATGCATCGTTCTGTTTAATTTTAATTAATTAAAAATTACCTTACATTTTTCAGCAATAACTTCGTAGCACATTATGCTGCAAAATTCATTTTAACATCATCTTAAAGTTTGAAAAGTTAGCTTTTCAATGATACCAATTTCATTTCCATGCATCGTTCTGTTTAATTTATAATTAAAATTACCTTATATTTTCAGAATAGCTTAGCACATTGTGCAAAAATTCATTTTAACATCATCTAAGTTTGAAAGTTAGCTTTTCAATGATACCACCTCTTACTTCCATGCATCGTTCTGTTTAATTTTAATTAATTAAAATTACCTTACATTTTTTCAGCAATAACTCAGATAGCATTATGCTGCAAATTCATTTTAACATCATCTTAAAGTTTTCAAAAATTAGCTCTTCAATGATACCAATTTCTTATTTCCATGCATGTTCTGTTTAATTTTAATTAATTAAAATTACCTTACATTTTTCAGCCAACTCTGGAGCACATTGTAAGCAAAATTCATTTGAACATCATCTTAAAGTTTGAAAAGTTGCTTTCAATGATACAATTTCATTTCATGCATCGTTCTGTTTAATTTAATTAATTAAAATTACCTTACATTTTTCACAGCAACTTCTGTAGCACATTATGCTGCAAAATTCATTTTAACATCATCTTAAAGTTTCAAAAATTAGCTCTTCAATGATACCAATTTCATTTCCATGCATCGTTCTGTTTAATTTTAATTAATTAAAAATTACCTTACATTTTTCAGCAATAACTTCGGAGCACATTGTGCAGCAAAATTCATTTGAACATCATCTTAAAGTTTGAAAAGTTAGCTTTTCAATGATACCAATTTCATTTCCATGCATCGTTCTGTTTAATTTTAATTAATTAAAAATTACCTTACATTTTTCAGCAATAACTCTGAGCACATTGTAAAATAAATTCATTTTAACATCATTTTAAAGTTTTCAAAATTATTTTCAATTATACCAATTTCATTCCATGCATCGTTCTTGTTTAATTTAATTAATTAAAAAAATTACCTTACATTTTTTTCAGCAATACTTTGGAGCACTTTTGTGCAGCAAAATTCATTTGAACATCATCTTAAAGTTTGAAAAGTTAGCTTCTCAATGATACCACTCATTTCCATGTATCGCTCTGTTTAATTTTAATAATTAAAATTAATTACATTTTTCAGCAATAACTTCTGAGCACATTGTGCAGCAAAATTCTATTTAACATCATCTAAAGTTTGAAAAGTTAGCTTTTCAATGATACCAATTTCATTTCCATGCATCGTTCTGTTTAATTTTAATTAATTAAAAATTACCTTACATTTTTCAGCAATAACTTCGGAGCACATTGTGCAGCAAAATTCATTTGAACATCATCTTAAAGTTTGAAAAGTTAGCTTTTCAATGATACCATCATTTCCATGCATCGTTCTGCTTTAATTTAATTACTAAAAAATTACTCTATTTTTCAGCAATAACTTTCTTGAGCATATTGTGCAGAAAAATTCATTTGAACATCTCTAAAGTTTGAAAAGTTAGCTTTTCAATAGATACCAATTTCATTTCCATGCATCGTCTGTTTAATTTTAATTAATTAAAATTACCTTAGATTTTTCGACAATAACTTCGGAGCACATTGTGCAACAAAATTCATTTTAACATCATCTTAAAGTTTGAAAGTTAGTTTCTCAATGATTCACCAATTTCATTTCCATGCATCGTTCTATTAATTTTAATTAATTAAAAATTCTACTTACATTTTCAGCAATAACTTCGTAGTACATTATGCTGCAAAATTCATTTTAACATCATCTTAAAGTTTCAAAAATTAGCTCTTCAATTATACCACCCTCATTTCCATGCATCGTTCTGTTTAATTTTAATTAATTAAAAATTACCTTATATTTTTCAGCAATAACTTCGGAGCACATTGTAAGCAAAATTCATTGAACATCATCTTTAAAGTTTGAAAAGTTAGCTTTTCAATGATAACAATTTCATTTCCATGCATCGTTCTGTTTAATTTAATTGAATTAAAAATTACCTTACATTTTTTTCTAGCAATAACTTCAAAGTAGCACATTATGCTGCAAAATTCATTTTAACATCATCTTAAAGTTTCAAAAATTAGCTCTTCAATGATACCATCCTTCATTTCTATGCTATCGTTCTGTTTAATTTTAATTAAAATTCGTACCTTACTACATTTTTTCAGCAATAACTTCGTGAGCACAGTAGCAGCAAAATTCATTTGAACATCATCTTAAAGTTTGAAAAGTTAGCTTTTCAATGATACCAATTTCATTTCCATGCATCGTTCTGTTTAATTTTAATTAATTAAAAATTACCTTACATTTTTCAGCAATAACTTGCAGCAATATTTTCAGTGCAAATTCATTTTAACATCATCTTAAAGTTTGAAAAGTTAGCTTTTCAATGATACCAATTTCATTTCCATGCATCGTTCTGTTTAATTTTAATTAATTAAAAATTACCTTACATTTTTCAGCAATAACTTCGGTAGCACATTATGCTGCAAAATTCATTTTAACATCATCTTAAAGTTTGAAAAGTTAGCTTTTCAATGATACCAATTTCATTTCCATGCATCGTTCTGATTTAATTTAATTAATAAAATTACCTACATTTTCAAAGATAACTTGCAGCACATTATGCTGCAAAATTCATTTAACATCATCTTAAAGTTTGAAAAGTAGCTTTTTCAATGATACCAATTTCATTTCATGCATCGTTCTGTTTAATTTAATTAATTGTAACCTTTACATTTTTCAATTTCTGAGTACATTGTGCAACAAAATTCATTTTAACATCATCTTAAAGTTTGAAAAGTTAGCTTTCAATGATACCATCTTCCATGCATCGTTCTGTTTAATTTTAATTAATTAAAAATTACCTTACATTTTTCAGCAATAACTTCGTAGCACATTATGCTGCAAAATTCATTTTAACATCATCTTAAAGTTTCAAAAATTAGCTCTTCAATGATACCAATTTCATTTCATGCATCAAGTTCTTGTTTAATTTAATTAATTAAAATTACCTTACATTTTTCAGCAATAACTTCGGAGCACATTGTGCAGCAAAATTCATTTGAACATCATCTTAAAGTTTGAAAAGTTAGCTTTTCAATGATACCAATTTCATTTCCATGCATCGTTCTGTTTAATTTTAATTAATTAAAAATTACCTTACATTTTTCAGCA
The DNA here is from genome assembly GCA_013235015.1 of Araneus ventricosus. Taxonomy (NCBI): domain Eukaryota; kingdom Metazoa; phylum Arthropoda; class Arachnida; order Araneae; family Araneidae; genus Araneus; species Araneus ventricosus. The sequence continues at coordinate 75,926 of BGPR01002777.1, read as the reverse complement.
ATAACTTCGGAGCACATTATGCTGCAAAATTCATTTGAACATCATCTTAAAGTTTCAAAAATTAGCTCTTCAATGATACCAATTTCATTTCCATGCATCGTTCTCTTTAATTTTAATTAATAAAAATTACCCTTTACATTTTATCAGCAATAACTTCGGAGCATTGTGCGCAGCAAAATTCCATTTAACATCATCTTAAAGTTTCAAAAATTAGCTCTTCAATGATACCAATTATTCTCATGCACTGCATGTTCCGTTTAATTCCATAATTAAAATTAACTTACATTTTTTCCAGACAACTTCGATTGTAGAGACATGGCAGAAAATCATCGAACATCATCTTAAAGTTTGAAAATTAGCTCTTCCAATGATACCACCATTTCCATCATCGCTCATTCTGTTTAATTTTAATTAATTAAAAATTCCTTATTTTAGTCAATGAACCTCTGAGTACATTGTCAAAGAGCAAATTCATTTGAAGCATCATCTAAAGTTTGAAAAGTTAGCTCTTTCAATGATACCACTCTATTTCCATGCATCGTTCTGTTTAATTCTAATTAATTAAAAATTACCTACATCTTTTCAGCACATAACTTCGGGTTTCATATGTGCAAAAATTCATTTGAACATCATCTTAAAGCTTTGAAAAAGTCTTTCAATGATACCAATTTCTATTTCCATGCATCATGTTCTTATAATTTTAATTAATTGAAAAATATACTTACATTTTTCAGCAATAACTTGAGACACAGTTCAGTAAAATTCATTTGAACATCATCTTAAAGTTCAATGTGTAGCTTTTCATATACCAATTACTTCCATGCATCGTCTCTGTTAATTTTAATTACATTCAAAAATACATTGCATTTTTTCAGCAATAACTGAGCATACTTGCATGCAAAAACTTATTTCCGAATCATCATCTTAAAGTTTCAAAAAGTTAGCCTTCAAATTATCCAATTCTATTCATGCATCGTTCTCTTAATTTAATTAATTAAAAAATTATCTTTACATTTTTTTCTCAATAACTTGGAGCACATTATGCTGCAAAATTTTCATTTATAATATCTTTTAAAGTTCAAAATATATCTAATTATTCAATTACTTTATCGTTCTCTTGTAATTTTAATTAATTGTATTAATTGACTTATAATAATTTTGTGAAGAATCTTTGAAAATCATTAATTTAAAAATTAGTCTTTATTCAACCTAACCATAACTTATTTTAATTTCACAATTAAAAATTACCTTTACATTTTTCAGCATAATTTCTGGCAGTATCATGCTGCAAGAAAATTCATTTGAACATCATCTTAAAGTTTCGAAAATTAGTTTCAGATACCAATTTCTACTTATGCATCGTTCTGTTTAATTTAATTAATTAAAAAATTATCGTCATTTTCAGCAATACCTCTGAGCACATTGTGCAGCAAAATTCATTTGAAGCATTTCATCTTAAAGTTTGAAAAGTTAGTCTACTGTACAATTTCATTTAACTTCGAATAAATTGTATTTTTGGCATAACTGTTCCATTGCATTCTTTGATGATCTTCAAGTTTAAATATTTCTAATGGTCCTACTATCTTAAAAAAAATTACCTACATTTTTCAGTAATAACTGAGCACTTTTGTAAGCAAAATTCATTTAAAATCATCTTAAAGTTTGAAAAGTTAGCTTAACTGATACTACCATTTCATGCATCGTTTTGCTTAATTTTAATACCATTAAAAAATTATCTACATTTCTAGTAATAACATTGACACATTGTGCAGCAAAATTCATTTGAAGATCATCTTAAAGCTTGAAAAGTTATTTTCAATGATACCAATTTCATTTCCATCATCGTCTCTGTTTAATTTTAATTAATTAAAATTATCTTTATATTTTTTCGACAATAACTCGAGAATTATAGCAACAAAATTCATTCCTTAACACGTATAAAGCTCTGCAAAATTACTTTAAATGATACCATTCTTTCCATGCATCGTTCTGTCTTAATTTTAATCACTCAAATACTTACATTTTTCACAAAACTTCGAGCACATAGTGCAACAAAATTCATTTTAACATCATCTTAAAGTTTGAAAAATTAGCTTTTCAATGATACCAATTTCATTTCCATGCAACGTTCTGTTTAATTTTAATTAATTTTTGAAAATGTTTTCAAACACAATTTCCAACGGCGAAACGGACGGAAGCTACTCAAGGTCACGGTTCTATTTATAGCACTGGAGGGGCGACAGGTTTGGTGAAGGGAGGTAGTGTTGATTTACGGTCATAGTTCACACAGGATGTCTAATCAGTGCTACCAGATGGCGCTGCTTTTACGGCTTTCCAGCTGCCATATTCGGCGTTAATCACTGTCGATGAGTGATAGATGAAATGAGTGAGAGTTATTTGAAACACAGTTTTTAAATTTCATTAGCTGTGATTCATCACATAGAATTGTATCGCTGGCATTTTGAAATTACGTCTATTATTTTACCGCCAATTACAATAAAATATTCACTTTTTACATTCCCGTATACGAAGTATACAAAGAGAAAGTATTGTAATCGTCAAAAAATTCGAACTCGAGATTTTGACGAATCTCTCCGTTTTAGACCTCCCTGAGTCCGAAAAATACAACTTTGGAATTATGTCTGTCTGTCAACACGATAACTATTAGAGCTACGGAAATAAAATTTGGTATGTGATCTTTACACATAATTTGTAGGTTTCTGTCAAATTTTGGACCAAATCCGTCTACGGGAAGTCTGCCTGTCTGTCTGTCTGTCCGCTGTCATGGCAACACTATAACTCAAAAACTTGAATAACTAGATGGATAAAATTGGTACAATAGCTATCACTTTAAATGTAGGTCCGTATAAAATTTTGGGCCAAATCCGACAAAGTGTTGACTGTCTGTAGGTCTTGTATAATCGCATACTGTTTTGTTTCTCTTGCTAGTATGGTTGGCGTTTGACCTTGGCAGCCTACGAAGGAAATTGTATCGAGCCGCCAACACGCGTTTCGGAAACTATGGTTTAATTTAATCGAAACTGTCTGACATTCTCCAGATAGCTGTATGGTGAAATCTTGCGTGATATCTAGTAAAAATTGTTACTCAAAAACGTTAAATAAAGTTGCGATACCTCAGCGCACGTAAAAATTGTAAACATGCGCAATTTTTTTTTCAAAATATTAAGTTTTCAGGAATTCGTGAATTTTATATGTGTCATTGTAAATCACCATTCATAATTTTTTTCTCAATATAACAAGGCCTTGGGTAAATACCCCAAGAATATTTACCTACTAGGTGTTTACTCACCCCACATTACTGGTCGCATGCGAGAAAGTTTCGGGGAGACTACCACTGCTGGTTTATTCATCTTTCCTAATTTGAGGGCTGGAACCTCGACGGGGAATGCTATGATTAATATAAACTACAAAAATAAAGTCTAATTAAAACGAGCGAACCAGCTGACACGACAAGCTTAATTTGCTACGTTTGCAATGAATTTGCAGCAAACTTGACACCTATCAAGCTAAATTTGCTAATAGTTTGTACGAATTTGTAGTAAATGTGATAATAAGATTAGTTTGCAGGCAACTTGCACGACAAGTTCACTGCAAGTTTGTCGCATGGTGACTCTAACCTTGTGCTAACTTGCTGCAACTTGTTTCAAGCTTGCACTCTTGTCGTGTCAACTGCTGTAGTTTGAGATTTGGAGGCAAGTTGCTGCAAACTAAAATTGTTACCTGGGTATTAGCAAGTTCGTGTATTTGTGAACTCATCTCTTTAGGGTTGCCACAAATTAGCATGCACAACCAGATGCTGAGATATTTGATCATAACTGTGGCACTGAAGAAAACAACCTCATGCCTAGTTTCTCCATAAATAGTATATGTAGGGTTACCATACCCGGACAGTCCAGATTTCACGCTTACGTCCGGACTTGTGTCAGGATTTTCAAAATGTCCGGATTTATGCCAGTGAAAGTGGCGAGGGAGAAATTTGGTTATAATGGAGAAAACCTGACGTATACTGAAAAGCTAACGTGGGAATTCCATCAATGAAAGGAAATTAATTGTTTGCATCCATTGTTGAGCTTATATAATGTTTTAATATATTTTGATGATAAGATAATGAGTTTAGCATGAGAGTTTTAAGATAGATGAATCATCAAAAAATTGAACTCGAGACGAATTCCCACGTTTTAGACCTCTCGAGTTCAAACTAGCGGGAGTGGTTCTCTTAAACTTTCGTATACTGAAAAAAAAAAAGGTGCAGTTTCTTCCATGTGGATAAAAAATTCGAACCTATTGTAACTCCAGATCCAATGACTATCGGAAAATAGTTAGGTAAAGAATCAAATTCAAAGAGATGCGTTCAATAAATGCGTACTGATTTCTTTCACTTTTAAGGGCTCGTTAAGAACAAAGTCACATAATACTTTCGTGTGAACAGATTGCTACCAGTAAGCATGCTCTGGAGAATCGGATGAAAAAAGCGCCAAGCAGGAGTCAATAAATATCGTGCACAGAAGATTGAGTCCAGTACGCATGCGCATGGAGATACGGATTCGTTGGAGATGCGGATTATACAGACTGAGGTGACAGTCAACTGCTTGACGGATTTGGCTCCAAAATTTTATATGGGCTTACATTCATGATGATAAAACTATGTATGAAATTTACTCCATCTAGCTATTCGCTTTGAGTTATAGTGTTCACATGACTGGACATACAGACAGACAGATTCCTGTTGATTTGATTTGTCTAAAATTTGATAGAAATTCAAATTATGTTTCAAGACCATACCAAATTTCTCATCCTCGTGTTGGAGTTAGCGAGTCACAGACACACAGACAGACATGATTCCAAATTGTGTTTTGACTCTGGGAGGTTCTGTAACGTACCGGAGATCCGTCAAAATTCTGAGTTCGAATTTTTTGACGATTGCTGTACTTTCTTTGGATACTTCGTACACGAGAAAGTAAAAACGAATGTCCATTTATAAAACTGCAGTGTCGCCGAGGAAGACGACAACTGCTTAACATGTGAAGTTTGTAAACCAATATTCTTAAATCTCAAGAGAACAGTGGCGGTTTTTTTCGCACATATGTTATAGGCGCTCGCCTCAGTTCTCAAAACCTTGCGGGGCCTCAAAATCTATTCGATGAACATCTGGCGTTAAAACCTATGACAAATTTACATTAGGTAGTAGAAATTTCAAACAATTTTGCGCCTGTGGCCTCATACAGTCAAAATCCGCCACTGCATAAAAAGTTAAAATGATTGCAACTTTTCCTCTAAAAATCGAGTTTTCCTAATTTTCTATAACGTTAACAAGTGTACAGGTTTTACCCCACTTGACTTTTTTTTTATAAAAAAATCATTAATAAAAATTTATGAAACTGTGACTTTTCTGGAAAGATGTACTGTACTCCGATAAACAATGAATATTTTAACAAAATTTGACAAACTCTAAGTCGAATAGTTTAGCGCCAACAGGCCTTTGAACTTACCTACCCGGTTTTACCCTACTTACTCCCATGCGTTTTGCTTTCTATCTTAAAGGGATGAAAAATCATCTTAAAAAGTAAATTATCTCCTTTCATGGAATACGGAGAACAAATAAAGCAATATGTGCGTAATTTCAGAATTTTAGCATCATCTGGGATTAGTTATTGTCAAAAAATCGGCTTATTGACACTTGGTAGAAGTGGTAGTTTTCAGAATGTGCTAAATTTCACAATTTTAGCATCATTTGGGCTTAGTTGTTGTCAAAAAGTCGGCTTATTGACACTTACTTGAAGTGATTGTTCTCGTAATGTGTCTAATTTCAGAATTTCAGCATAATCTGGGCTTAGTTGTTGTCAAAAAGTCGGCTTATTGACACTTACTTGAAGTGGTAGTTCTCGAAATGTGTCTAATTTCAGAATTAGGCACATTTACACATTAGAATCTGGACTTAGTTGTTGTCAAAAAACCGGCTTGTTGTCACTTACTTGAAGTGATTGTTCTCGTAACGCGCCTAATTTCACAATTTTAGGATAATCTGTGCTTAGTTAAGGGCTCTTCAAAGACGGTTTACTTGATTACTCTACTGAAGTGGTTCTCGTAGGCGGCGACGCGCATGACGTCGAAGAAGCTGATGCCGGTGGGCACGAGCACCTGCACCGTGTAGCCGGTGGACAGCGGGCTGCCCAGGTGCAGGGAGTAGCGGATGTAGGACTTGGGGCCAGGGTGCTGGAGGATCTCCTGCGGGGTGAGCTCTGTAAGAGGTGAAATCAGTGAGCCAGCTTTGCGATATGCATGTGACAATTTTGAGTTTATATTACCAGGATCGTTCCAAAAGTAATACCCGTTTTTTAAATAAAACGCATACCAATTCAAATTTTTCAACCAAATTTTTTTATTTTGCATTTTTATATCTTATGTTATTTTTCTACACAGTTCCCTGCAAATTTAAACAATTGAGCTTTCGAATACCAGCGTCCTATGCCTCTGGTGCTAATCCACCGAGATACGCAGTAACTACTTCTTTTAGCTCCTCGTCGTTACCAAACTGTTTCCCGCCCAGAAACTGTTTAAGTTTTCCGAACAAATAAAAAACGCGGGCGGCAAAGTCCGCTATGGTGGGAGAGGTCCCAGAATTTAAATGGAAATTTTGCTGATGGGCATTTTATGCTTCGCAACTGCGTGAGGCCATGCGTTGTCAAGCCAAGAGGACCAAGCCACTAGAGAACATGCTGCGTTACTATCGTGGACGTTCTCTCTTCCCTCATTAAAATTCGAGGACCAAGAAACTGGAGAACATGCTTCGTTCCTCATCGTGGACGTTCTCTCTTCCCTCATTGAAATTTGAGGACCAAGCCACTAGAGAACATGCTTCGTTCCTCACCGTGGACGCCCTCTCATTAAATTTGAGTGACCAAGACACACTAGAGAACATGCTTCGTTCCTCATCGTGGACGTTCTCTTCCTCATTAAAATTCGAGGACCAGGCCATACTCAGGAGAACATGCTGCGTTCACCGTGGACGTTCTCTTCCCTCATTGAAATTTGAGGACCAAGCCACTAGAGAACATGCTTCGTTCCTCACCGTGGACGTTCTCTCTTCCCTCATTGAAATTTGAGGACCAAGCCACTAGAGAACATGCTTCGTTCCTCATCGTGGACGTTCTCTCTTCCTCATTAAATGCTGAGGGACTAAGCCACTAGAGTAAACATGTTGCGTTCCTCACTTCGTGGAGTTCTTTCTTCCTCATTTAAATTCGAGGACCAAGCCACTAGAGAACATGCTTCGTTCCTCATCGTGGACGTTCTCTCTTCCCTCATTAAAATTCGAGGACCAGGCCACTAGAGAACATGTTTCGTTCTTCATCGTGGAGGTTCTCTCTTCCCTCATTAAAATTCGAGGACCAAGCCACTAGAGAACATGCTTCGTTCCTCATCGTGGACGTTCTCTTCCTCATGAAATTTGAGGAATGGGCTTTCACTAGAGAACATGTTTCGTTCTTCATCGTGGAGGTTCTCTCTTCCCACATTAAAATTCGAGGACCAGGCCACTAGAGAACATGCTTGCACCCTCACCGTGGACGCCTCCTTCTTCCCCATTGAAATTTGATAACTGCCACTGAGAACATGCTTCGTTCCTCACTGTGGACGTTCTTCTTCCTCATTGAAATTTGAGGACTGCCACTAGGAGAACATGCTTGTTCACTGTGACGTTCTCTTCCCTCATTAAAAATTTGAGGACCAAGACACTAGAGAACATGTTTGTCTTCATCGTGGATGTTCGTTCTTCTCATTAAAATTGAGGACCAGGCCACTTCGAGAACAACATGCTGCTCCTATCGTGGACGTTCTCTTTCCCTCATTGAAATTCGAGACCAGGCCACAAGAGTAAACATGCTTCGTTCTCATCGTGGACGTTTTCTTCCTCATTAAAATTTGAGACCAAGACACTAGAGAACATGTTGCGTTCCTACTCGTGGTGCTCTCTTCCCCTGATTAAAATTCGAGGATCAGGATACTAGAGACCATGCTTCGTTCCTCATCGTGGACGTTCTCTCTTCCCTCAATAAAAGTTCGGCACTACCCATTCTACATTTCATCCATCAACACACTCGGCTTTGATTTCTCACCTCGTAAAATTTCGCTTAGTTTACCCATATTTTTACATTAGAAATCGGATCTTAGCTCTTACTTCACCATTGGTTGATTTTTACATTAGAAATCGGATCACAGATCTCACTTCACCATTGGCGGCTTTTTTTGCATTAGGAAATCGGGATTATACTACCATTGAGGTTTTACATTAGAAGTCGATCACAGATTCACTTCAACATTGGCGGCTTTTTTACTAGAATCCGGTCACAGATCTCACCACCATTGGCGGCTTTTATATTAGAAATCGGATCACAGATCTCACTTCCCCATTGGAGGTCTTTTACATTAGAAGTCGGATCAGAGATCTCACTTCCCCATTGGAGGTCTTTTACATTAGAAATCGGATCACAGATCCCACTTCACCATTGGCGGCACGATCGATTTTCTTGCACATTTTGTTTGCTTTCCAAAACAAAAGTAACCTTTAGAATTCGATGCAATTTAGTAATCAACTGGCAGACGATTGCCTGAAACTTGTTGATCTTGACAAGTGCACCTGCCACCTTTACAGTGCTGTGCATGCTGAAACAGGTATTATTTTCCGAACGACCTTCGTAATATGCACGGCGTGAGAGCAATCATAAACTATAGTGCTAGTCCAAATTCCAGTAACCGCGTCTTTTCTTTCCTATTATTTAATGACTAATTATCCTGTCTGTTAAACTGTTATTACAGAATGCATAACTATTTTAAATTTCACCTTTATTACTTAACCCACGGTGACCCAGTTGGGTGCAAGACCTGGAACTGACCAATTCGAAGTGGTCTTTGTGCCCATCCCCTAGGCGGGCGTGGGTCTTCCAAGAAATTGTTCTTAAGATTGTAATCTAAAAGCCAATCTTTGCCATTGTTTTCTCAATCGGAAATTGTCCTCAAAAATTTGCTTGCAAACACTCTCTATTTCTTTAAGGATATGCCCGGTGGTTATATTTAGCGTATCCTTCAGGGCCATTGCTTATCCTTAACGGTAATGGAATATTAAGGACAGCTAATAGCATGTGATGAAACCAGTGGCGTAACGAGGGTGAGTGGCGCTCGGAGCATAATATTATCTTAGTCACTCCCTCAGCATATTCAGCTTTAAAAAGTGAGAAATACTCACTTATATTTTGCCTCCACTGTCCTCTAATGCTGGCGCTAATCCTCTAATGCTCCATACTCCCCTTTCCTCCTAGGCACTACGCCACTGCGCGCAGAAGACTTGCATTAGAGGTTAAACAGTAAACTTTGCATCAGTGTTAGAAATTCCAAATTTAAGCTACGATGCTTGGTGTCTTTTCTAAATTGTCTCTCGTACCTTTACTCTAAGATTTCGAAGCATTCTTTCTTTAAGATTTACGTCATTTCTTTGAGCTAGTCATCACCTGACACATCCATATTTAGCAGTTATTTAATTCTGGAATCGTATGACGTAGTCTATTCGATTCCCGCAGCTGATATGTAGATCTACCGATTATTAGCAGAGTATATACTTGTCTCTACTATGTCATTTCAAAAGTGGTCTGTAGTCCTCTAAGCATCTCTCCTCGGAGAGACTTGAAAGCCACGGCCGTTGTTGTACCCTTATAATATGTGGTGGACAAGCATCAACCCCTTTAAATGGAAATGTTTTCTGCAAATATGTTCTTAAATGTGGTCGTCTAAATAAATGTCTCTTTTAACTTTATACGATTCGTCATTTCTGAAATGCTCTATCTCCTAGAAATTCCACTGCATGCAATAAGCTTACAGGACGTGCTTTTAGTTTATTACTACCCAGCAGCTCTTCATAACTAGTGTTATCTGCTGCCTGCTGTCCTTACTCTTTACGAGATTAACATGTGATATTGGCAAACTCGCTTCCCGTGCCTAACAATCAGTATTTTGGTCAGCATTCAGGGGCGTAGAGAGGGCAACCAGAAGGCTAATCCGGCCTGCAGAAGCATACGGTAAATTTGATGACCAATCGAGCGAAAACTGCTCCGACTAGGAAACCGAGAGGTCAAGCGAAGTCACCTCCCCGGGTACGACAACACACCCAGTCAGCACCCCACCACGCCACCTCTAAAACAACCATCACACACCCCTTGTCTTCTTATGGGATCGTACCGGAAACCACCCACAGGATCCACCAAGTAAGGACCTGCGGCGCAGGAAGCAGAGTGGCGCCACGCCCACAATCCATACTTTGAGCATTGAAGTAATCTGACCAAAATAAGAAAACGACGTATGGACTTGATATTCTAAAAAATATAGAAAAACATCCTATATTCTAATATGAAGGAAATACATTACAGTCCGGGATAAATCTGTAGTTCCAAAAAATACCAAACAGTATAATATGAGGTAGAGCAACAAATCCTTGAATGGTCGCCTTTAATTCACTGGAATGTTCGTGAGGGAAACCTTTTTGAGTAAGTATGGCAATATAAGGAAAACACATCCTTAGGAATTCATTTCCGGTACTAGTCGTTAGTTAGATCATTTCTACAAAGAGAGATTTTTCATCGTCTGGATTTCGAAAGCACTTGAGTGAGCAAACTAATCAAATTCTGCTTTTGCTCGAGAAACACCTCAGTGAGCGCTCGAGATGCTGAAAGAAGCATCGGAAACGATGCTGCCAAAAAGAAACGGCTGCTTTATCGAAGTGGAAACGCGTTTTGTAAGTCGCACAAACATCGAAGATGACCCTTCGGACCATTGGCCCCTGAATTTATTCCTAGCGCAAACTAGCCAAGAAGAACTTTACTTGAGATCCTTAAACGACATCGAGATGCAATGGAAGAAAGACCTAAAATGAAAAACGATTGGTTTTTTAAACAATGCTCAACACAAGCTCTGATTGAAGTACTCAGAACATTCTTCCCTCGGAACGTTACCACTCAAGCCTTATTCTCCTCTGACTTAGACACAATGGATTTTAAATTGTTTCCATCGGCTGAAATGAAATTGAAGGGACACCGTTTGTGGATTCAGATCAGGTGAATGAAGCAACTGAAGGACTTTCTAAAAAATGGATTCAGCAATAATGCAACTGAACGTAGCAACAGCTCCATTAGAAGGAGGAATTGGAATTGTAAATAAGAATTTTATATATGCTCGCAATATAAACATGTCATTGTATTTAAAACAATCACACCACACTTTGCAAGTTGTAATACAGCACTAATATTCTTTAATATGCTGTATAGTGAGATTCGAGAACTGAATCAAATCGACTGCTATGTGATATGAGGTAATTTTATCCTTAATAAATTAGGTAACTTCTATTACGTGCATGTTTAGATTTTTTGAACTGATTGTCTCTGTATAAATAATTTTTTGAACTTTTAATTTTTACAAAATCGATGGTTGCCTAGTTACAAGCCTTGGGCATATTTTTGCTTTTAACATATTTAAAATTATAATTATATAATTTTTGGGACTCAAAATTAAAATAAAATCATTAAAGCAAATTTTTAGGCGCCATTGGAACACTGGCGCCCCTGGGTTACAGACAAATTAGCCTAATTTAAAAGACAACCCTGGTTCCCTAATGATTCGACATTTCATTCGTAAAGGTGGGTTTGCACGAGGTCAGTATTGTCTCCACAATAAGCGCGAAAAGAAGATGAGGCATGCGCAGAAAGAACGGACAATGGCAAACTCTTGTCCAGACGGGACAATTACATGCCGTTATCCCCTCTTCCTCTCTTTTTGCGTATGCGTGAACTTATTACCGAGACAATATTGGCCTCGTGTAAACCCTGCTGTAGGCTGGCGGAATGAAATGAGGCGAATTTCATCCAGACCTCTTTATAACTTGACCCACACCGACACGAGCAATGGGTCTTCTAAGCAAAGGTTCTTAAGACTGCAAAGCCAAAATTTTAATCTTTTGTATTGCTTCCTTAGTTACAAAAGGCAAGTTCTCAAAAATTCACTTCCATGTATTTTCCACTTCTTTAAGGATATACCGGATATTTACAATTACAGTTTCCTTTAGAACCATTGCTTATCATCCTTATAGGATGTTGAATCCTATTGATATATATGGATGGATATTGGATATCCATCCTTATAGGATCCAATGAAATATTGTAGACAGCTAATAGCACTGATGAAACCAGTGGCCAGGGTTAGTGGAAGAGGTTCCCAACCTGTGGTACAGACCTCAACTTTATAGATCGGACAGTCGCTATAACTCGGGGAGTTGTTATCGGATTTATATTTCGGAATATTACGAATAAAGCCTTCTCCTCGAGACATTTCCATCGACACTAGTTTTGAGAAAAGCCGATAATAACTCCCCGAGTTATAGCGACTGTCCTATCTATAAAGTTGAGGACTGCTATAACTCGTGGAGTTATTACCGGCTTTCCACAAAACTAGTGTCGATGGAAATGTCTCGAGGAGACGGCTTTATTCGTAATATTCTCCTCGAGACATTTCCATCCACACTAGTTTCTGGAAAATACGATAATAACTCCCGAGTTATAGCGACTGTCAGATATATAAAGTTGAGGACTGTACGTGTACCCTAGGGGCACGCGATCTCAAAGTCGGTAATGGTGGACACAATAAAACATAAGGGAAACGTAAAAAACATAAAATACTTCTATTGCAAAAATGAAATAAAAGGTAAAATCAAAAATAAGTCCTGCAAATGTTATTAATTGGAGTCATTTGACTCTTAAGCTTGCGTAAGCCATTAGCGTTATTGATAGAAACTTCTTTGCATAGACGAATGGTTGGTGAGGAGGAATATGACAGTAGGGGGGTACGCGAACATAAAAATATTAATCAAGGGGTATGCGAGAGGGAAAAGGTTGGGAACCCCTGCAGGAGGGGATCGGAGTGACCCCTAGCGGATGGGTTTGTGACTTGTACGGAGTGGCCGGGAATGATTTGTCTAAGTGGATGAGCTAAAAAATGGAATGGCATAGAGTGCCATTTGCATGGAGTGGAGCTCTTGTGAATGACAGGCCTAAGGGTTGTCTTACCTCGAGTCGCCTCATCATTTCTGGTTGCCGCCAAATAGGTCATGAGGTGGTGCACTTCGTAGTGGGTGAGGTTTCTATCTGCCAGGCACAGAGACAGGTAAACTAGGGGGTTGATGACACGTGGCCTGGCCTCTCGGTGCAGCTTCAGCATGGTGTTGCGAATGAGTTCAGTGAGGTCCCAGCCTTGAAAGTCTGTCGGATCCTGGCACGTGGCAATCAGGGCATTCACGAACATGGCCAGGCGATTGAGGCTCACGGGTTCGTCTCTGAAACAGTGTCACTTAGATTTTCTACAAATGTATTCATAAAGCTGCATCTTTGAAACAGTGGCACTTAGATTTTCTACAAATGCATTCATAAAGCTACGCCTCTGAAACAGAGTCACTTAGATTTTCTACAAAAGTATTCATAAAGCT
>BGPR01002777.1:28762-62379 GCA_013235015.1 Araneus ventricosus | reverse complement strand
TCTGAAACAGAGTCACTTAGATTTTCTACAAAAGTATTCATAAAGCTGCGTCTTTGAAACAGAGTCACTTAGATTTTCTACAAAAGTATTCATAAAGCTGCGTCTTTGAAACAGTGTCACTTAGATTTTCTACAAATGCATTTATAAAGATACGTCTCTGAAACAGTGTCACTTAGATTTTCTATAAATGTATTCATAAAGCTACGTCTTTGAAACAGTGTCACTTATATTTTCTACAAATGTGTTTATAAAGCTAAAATAACACATTTTAACAAGCATAACAAGCAAATTGTGACAGTGATCTTTACTCTCCTGTGTGCTATTTTTACTCTCTAATTCATCACTGCTCAGATGAATGTTGGATCGGAGACAAGGAAAACTATTTTTTATTTATCCCGACAACTTTATTAGACATATGTGGAAAAATGGGATACTTCACACACAAGACACAAAGAACATGGGAAAGAAGAGAAAAGATATTTAACTAGACGTCTTTAACACCGACAGCCTAAAGCTATCACACGAGGCGAAACACAACAAAATGAATAATCACTCTTGGACTATGCCAGCATTTTCAATTTTTGCCACACTAGCTGGAAGCTAAACCCTTTCTGATCTCACGCAACCCAGATAGCATGTACACTTGCAGCAAGTTTGATTTTTCTTGATATTAGCTTGTCATGACAAACTTGACGTGGCAAGTTTGCTGTGAAGTTGTTATGACAAAATTCACACCACGATTGCAAAAGAAGTTTGCTGCAAAGATGCTACAGCACACTTACAGTTATATATCTGGTTTTAATTTTTGTCTCTGTTTTAAAAAACAACCGATTTTTAATAGCGTCGCCTAGACCGTCCTTCTTTTTATTAAGTCAATAAATCAATGATAATTTGTAAAAAAACTAGCTTTTTTATAAAAGAATTTTCAAAAATTATCCATCTTTTTATTAAATATAGAACTCGCACTTTAAAGAAAACTATATCGCCATTTTCTTAATGTTGAAATTTTAACGTTCATAAACAAAATTAAATCTAAAAAACAGTCAATGTTTGTTGAAGAATAATAACTTACATTTCATCCCATTTAAAAGCAATTACTTTTGAACCCTAATTTCATAATTTATTCTACTAGCAAAACGTAGTTATTAGCGAAAATTGCTCTCTCTTTGACTTCAAATCATATTCTCTCAAATCATACTCTTCCTCAACTCAAAATTTAAAAAATTAATGAAATCAAGAAAACAGTTTAAAATAAATCGAAGATACACGATCTATTAGCGCAATCTATCTTCTCCTCACAGAGTCTAGCTGGCCGAATGGTTAAGACGACAGGTTTAGGAAGCGGGATGTCGGGGGTTCGAATCTGTGGTTGTTTTCGTACTCTGTTTTTGCTATAATTTGAAATGACTTTGACGCGTGGTGACTAACTCGCTTGCGTTAAGTTGTTTCAAGCTTGCACTCTTGCCGTGTCAAACTTGTTTCAAGCTTGCAGATTTGCAGAGCAAGATTGCTGCAAACTAAAATTGCTATCTGGGAATATGGCGTCTCCCCACCCTTAGTCTCTCCGGAAACCAGGGTTACCATAAGATAACGAAGGAACCAGGGTTTCTAGAATTCGGCGAGCCTTACAAATAATTCCAAAATGTGGCAAAAGTAGAATGAATGATCGCTTAAAGATCATCATCAGTTCAAAGGCGATGTTCGTTAACCTATTATCGAGTTTGTTGTAGAATTTTATCAATTCGTCGCAAAAGAGCTAAATATGTGATTCTCTGACTCTCGTTTGAAAAATCATTTAAAGTTTATGAAAGTACACACTTCCAACTTTCGTTTCAATTTCCTTTCTCATCTGCTTGCTTGAAGAATTCTTAGTTGCTCCTGCAAACTCTCTGGTACCTCACTCACGTCTATGGAGCTCTTTTTGAGATGGCGCAAACAACCGACAAAAAGATGCAGTTTTACAATTCCTACACATGCATTCTTGTGTTAGTGCTTATTCTTGTATTCCTCTTGCAAATTCTATGAAACATTAATACTCTTGCGGCATCATCGCCAGCTGTGTCGCAAGCTATAATTGCATGCGTATCTAACCCGCCCTTTTTGGTGATGTCATGTGTGCACCAATGGCGAAGAGGCTGCTGCAGTAATTAAAGGCGATGTTTCACTTGATCATTCTCTCACTTTTTGTTATCATCTCTCACCGCGAGCGTGGTCATGTGATGTAGTAGTTTAACTTATGTTTTTAACTTAATTGTTGTTCTATTATTAAATATGTCAGCATTCTAAATTTGTGTTTTCATTCCGTGTTGTCTGCACTGTGTCATGTAATTTTTTCTATGCGCTGGTTCTGTGACATTTTAAAATTTGCATGTTTGAATTTACGTCAAGACTTTTTTTTGCCAGGTAGTGTATGTTCGTTGTCCGAATGGGATGAATTCCTGCTTTATTGCTTAAAAGCAGACAGTGAACCCTTTCACGACTTGGTCCAAATTTTGATGCAGATCTGATGTTTTGATGATAAAAAAAAAACCTATGCCTAATTTCATGTACAGTAAAGCACCGTTTGTAGTTTCTCATTTATACATCGCTTGTGTTTATACGTCGTTTCATCACTGTTCGTATTCCTTGTAATGATAAATTACTTCGTTTATACGACGCAAAGCTTCGGTTATACTTCGTTTCCCACCGATCTAAAATGTGAAATATTATACATCTCTTACATTTATACGTCTCTTATCTTTATACGTCTTTTACATTTATACGTCTTTTGCATTTATACGTCTTTTACATTTATACGTCTTTTACATTTATATGTCGTTTCATCATAGTCCCGATTCATTCGTATACAGTGTGATGATAAAGTGTTTCGTTTATACGAAGCAAAGCTTCGGATCAATCATACTTCAAATCATACATAGAATAATAAAACAAATTAAATACATAAAATAATAAATCCACTTGAATATACAAAGAGCCATACTAAATGCCAAACACTATAAAATAATGATGCAGCATTTTAAAGGAAAGAACAAAAGAGAGAAAAAATTACAAACAAGCTCGTTGGGAGCGTTGGGAGTGTCTTGTTACTGGGGGGATAGCGACCTCGATGTCCGAGTCACTGTTTGAAAAATGACAGTGAATTCCAGGGTCAAATTTAAATAAGACCTCATTATCGGTAAGGAAGTTCACTAGTTGGATGATTTTGGATCTTGAGTGATACGAAACTACAGTTCGAGTGATAAAACTTTATGACAAATTTTATCTACCTATCCTCTTGTGCTTTTAAGTTGTATTCACAAACATATGGATACACAGAGAGTCACACAGCCTACTTGTAGACGGATTTGGTGGTCCAAAAACTGATACAAATTTTCAATATTTTCGTAAGGATCACATACCACATTTCAACAGTCTAGCTTTTGCATTTTTGATTTATTGTGTTCACAGAGGGACCAAAAATGTCTTTTTTTTTGGACTGAGTCAAGTCTGAAACGGGGAGATTCATAAAAATCTCGCGGTGGAATTTGTTGACAATTACAATACAGTCAAACCCCAATAAAATGAACCAGTGATATAACGATCCCTCGGTTATAACGAATTTATATAACGACAATATATAACAACCTCGAACAATTATATAACGACTTATAATTATATAATGATTATACAACGAAGATACAATTATATAACGACTTATAATTATATAATGACTATATAACGAAAATACAATTATATAACGACTTATAATTATATAATGACTATATAACGAAAATACAATTATATAACGACTTATAATTATATAATGACTTTATAAAGTAGATACAATTATATAACGACTATAATTATATAACGATATAATTATATAACGACAATTATATAACGACTTATAATTATATAATGATTATATAAAGGAGATACAATTATATAACGACTTATAATTATATAATGACTATATAACGAAGATACAATTATATAACGACAATTATATAACGACTTATAATTATATAATGATTATATAAAGGAGATACAATTATATAACGACTTATAATTATATAATGACTATATAACGAAGTTACAATTATATAACGACTATAATTATATAACGATATAATTATATAACGATTATAATTATATAACGATATAATTATATAAGGCTGTAATTATATAACGACTATAATTATATAACGATATAATTGTATAACGACTATATAATTATTATATAACGACTTATAACACAGGCCTGCAAAAAATACTTTTTAAAAATTGTTTTCATTTTGATTACTGATTTTTATGTTATTTTTAGTGCTGATTCTAAAAATGAAATCCATTTATTTCTATCAAGTAAGGAGTTTTACAAAGTGATTGCATATTTTGAAGGAAACAGTTAACATCGCGAAATTTTGACATTTCATTTAAATTTCATTAATTCATAAATACATATAAATTACATTTATATACTAGTTCAGTTATATAATTATATATGCTATAATTATATAAAGACGATTATATAACGACCTCGGTTATATCGACAAATGGTATCAACTGAACTCTTGTGTCACTAAATGTATTTTCAAACGCTTGTAACCATCTTAAAAAGCAAGGAATTCGGATAGAGTGAACCAAAATTCCCATTTTTCAAGCTTAGTTTCGGCTCTTTAACGAAAAATCATTGCTGATTTTCATACTTCTGAAAAATAAATGTAAGTATTTTTTAAGAAGAAATATTTATTTTAATTTATTACTCATGTAACCCATTACTAATTGCAATTTAGTGTAATTAATTCGTCAGCACAGAAATGCATTTAAGGATTATAGCCAATTTTGTGCAGCGAATGTTTGATAGTCAGTTTAGTGTAGTTATATGAAGGTTCCATTTTGAAGCAACACGAGGGCTATTTTGGAACGGACCTCGTAATTTTTAACGTCGCTCAGATGGCGAGGACGACACCTGAGCCGGCACCCCCTCTCCAAATTTCCGCACCACACCAGCCATTTGAAATTAAATTTGAGCAATTGGGATTTTTATAATGGTTTTAATAATTCCTTTTGTGTGTAGAGTTTGTTTGTGTGTTCGTTTTAATTTGTCTGTTTTGAGTGTGGTTTTGGGTTGACTTTTTTTTGTATTTGCGCTGTATCTCACACATTGTAACTTATGGGTAGAATGCCATTGATAATTAAAATTGGGAATGTATTGTTTGTTTCTCCCCGGCCATGGTAAATTTTTATTAGAAAATAACTTTCAATCCATATGCTGTTATTTGCATTGTCTCCTTGGCCGGGTGAGCCCTTGTAATGTGAAACTTCTATATATGTTAATAAGTATTTAATTTCCACCCATGTTGCTGGGTGTGGTATGTATATGTGAGGAAAAACTTTTAATAAATGCGAGTGGGGATGGCGTCCTCCTGCTGCTGCTGGTCAGTTCTCTTCCTCTCCGACTCTTTAATGCCTTAAACCCGGTAGGGTAGGCTGGATCGGGGTGGGTTGTATAACACCACACCAGCGGGAGGACGTTTTGCCCACTGCACATGATTTAACATGCAACAAATCCCGTACACGGCGGATCTTGGAATCGGGTTTCTAACCTGAAACCCTCCGACCCCGAAGTCGCGAACTTACCACTAGCCCACCTCGGCCGGCGAATGTTTGAAAAATCGGATATAGGGAACCCTCGGTTATAGCGAACTTCTATATCGTTACGTTGAGGGTCCGTTATAAAGGGGTTTGTCTGTACTTTATTTTTCTACATTCGTATACGAGAAAATAAAGGAAGCACATCATGAACTTACCTTAACAACTTCACTGCCAGGTGAACTTGAAAATACTTCTGCATCAAATCGTTTTCGTAGCTCCCGGCCAAGAAGCTGTTGTTGACCAGCGACAGGGCGACGAGGGCTCTCGGAGTCTCTTTGCCCCAACCACCTGTAGCATTTCGAATGCTGAGGATCCAGTCCACCCCTCTTCTCACAGACGGTTTGTTTGTTCTTCCGTAGATCTCATTGTAGTTTTTCTTGAAGTAGAATCGAGATGGGGCTCTCAGCTGCCTTCCGTAGACTCTTGGCGGGTGAGTGACGCCATTGCGCCAATCTGCTCGCCCGTTGTTACCATTGAAATTGTGATACTGCTGGCGATGGTTGGTTCTGGGTTGGGGAGAAATGTAATTACTGTCGGGGGAGTGATAGGAACTGCGATAGCCCCCGGGAGGGTATGGAGGTTGAGGATTTTGGTACCGTCCTCTATACAGTGAAGGTGGCTTGGCGGAGTACTGAGCGCCGATATATCTGTAAGGCCGTGGAGTGTAGGGCCTTGTTGGGCCAGTGTAAGGTACAGCAGGTCTTCTGCTTGTTCTATATTGGTTTATATATGGTCTTGTTGGGTACTGAACTCTAGGTCTCACTGGTGGCGGCCGGTATGCGCTAGTTGGTTGTGTAGAGTGCTGCCGTTTCTCTTCGCCTTGTTCCATCTTCTTTGCGTAGAAATCCATTTCAGTGGTTTGTGGCCAAAAACCCCCTTCAGGGCTCACTTCAAATGGGGGTCTTTCTGTCGAAGGTGGTTCACGAATGGGTGGTAGTGGAGGTGGAATATCTTTAACTGTAGTTGCTTGAAGAGGATCTTCTGTAGGATCCTCATACTCGTTATTATCATCGTAGTCCTCTGGCGATGTTGTTGTAGTAGGAGTTTCCGTTGTCGTTGTGAATTTATCAATCCCATTTTCTTCAGAGCTTTCTTTTGATTCTTCTATTTCTTCAGAGCTTTCTGTTGGTCTATCTTCATCAGTTTTGTCTTTTGTTTCTTCCGAGTTCTCTTTTATTTCGTCTGGTTCTCCTAATTTTTCGTCTGATTGATCTGGCGCTTTTCCACCTAAAGAAAAATGAGAAAATTTGATATTTTCATATAATTTTATATAATTATACACTAGCTGATATACACGGCGATAACCCGGCATAAAAATATGTTCATTTAATAAAAAAATATCTATTTAATTAGTTTTCACAAGTCCGTCACTAAAGGCTTTCTTATGCTTCAGTATTTCTGAAATACCTGGTTACATGACATATCAAATCATCTGTTAATGGCTACCTACTACAAATGTCATGTGCGAGACAGTAAAAATACATAAGTTGATTTTTTAGTAATGGCAACTATTTATTTTTAAGCTACACATCCACATGTACCTCCCATCCCTGGAACCTGTACATAATAGAAAAAATAAAAGCATGTATTTTTAGGGAATTCTACGCTATTGAACCAATTAAATCAATCGTAATTCGAAAACTATCGCCCGGGATCGAACCGGGGACCTTTCGCGTGTAAAGCGAACGGTACATTTTCTTCATCATTCCAAAAGAGGACGACCAACCATAATGTAACATCACCCTTAATAACATCATAAGAAATAATAAGTGGGTCAGAACATCGACATATCATATTCATTCAAGATGTCAGATGAAGATAAATGTACTGATACGCTACATGTTTTAAAGCCATCGTTCTTTTCAATGATATTGAACATTCAGATACATGCACATATACAGGGTGAGCAAAAAGTCCGGAGAAACTTTAAAAATACATAAAAACAGAAAAAATAACCGAAATGAAAAACGGTTTGCAGGGTTAGCAGCGCTAGGTCACGGGTATTTTTTAAGACAGAAAAAACTCAAAAAAACGGCCGATAGATGGCACTTGTACGAGCAACTTCGGTGGAAATATGCAAATGTGAAGGTTGTAAGAACTTGCGCTCTTAATCCACAACCACAACAAGTGAACAAGGAGGTTGAGTGCGAAGGAAAAAGCTTTGTCTTGAAGTTGTTTTTACGTGAACTAGGAATCAGCACCATTGCCTCCTGGACTCTGCCGTTGCTGGATTTTTGACTCTTCTGCAATGTGTTTTCCCTTGTGGTGGTGGTCATGTGAAACGCATACTGCTGTAATAAGCGATTTGGAGGCATTCTGTTCGTTATTTGCGTATCTTTTCTTTTACTTTACTTCAGCACCACCTATCGGCTGTTTTTAGAGTTATTTTTTTCTTGTCTTAAGAAAATTCCCATGGCCTAGCGATGCTAAACCTGCAAACCGTTTTTCATTTCGGTTATTTTTCCGGTTTTTATGAATTTTTAAAGTTTCTGCGGTCTTTTCGTTCACCCTGTACATAAATAAAATAGTACACACACATGTACATACATAAATGTAACACAACTTGTATTTGTGTTAGTAAATATAAGGTTCTAAGTTTTGTGCGTCTTGGATGTAGCCCCAGCTTTGCGTAAAATGTGTTCTCATCGACATGGAAGCATTTTGGCGCCGTTGCCACTGCCTAATCTCTGGATGGTGAAAAAACATTTAACATTTTCCTGAAGCGCGTCTTAAATTGTTAGAAGCTAATCGCACGGATTGGTTCTTTCATCTTAGCGAATAAGTCGAAGTCACGGGGACTTAAATCCAATGATCTCCGTCACTTACTGGCCGACTAACACCACAGCATATCCCCGAACTCGGAGCCAGCTCACGAATCCAAGGAGTTCCGATCCGTCTCCACTAACCAGGACACGGTCTCCAAGTCTCCGTCACTTACTGGCCGACTAACACCACAGCATATCCCCGAACTCGGAGCCAGCTCACGAATCCAAGGAGTTCCGATCCGTCTCCACTAACCAGGACACAGTCTCCAAGTCTCCGTCATTTACTGGTCGACTGACACCGGCCGAGAACCAGAGCGGCTCACGGTCTGTTGGGTGGGTACGTGTGAAACTTGATTCAAATCCAGCGAGAGTGATCTCTCTTAAACTTTCTCGTATACTTTCTAACAAAGTTATCCTACCCGCCTCCCACCTAAAAGTTGAGAAGTGCCACGAGTGTTATTGATATTTTCTTTGCAGATCTGATACAAATACATACACATATACATACATAAAATAATACACATACATATGCACATACATAAATATAACATTGTGATAGAATTTATGCTGGAAAATATTTTTGAAGCCATACAAATTAAGTGAAAAGAATGGTTTTTCTAATCGAATCAATCTTGGCTTTATAAGTTGAGCCATCGTGATCGAACGCAGAATGGTATATAGGATACCGAGTATGGAACTTGACATTATTGTCGCAAAAATTTAAGCACCGTAAATAATCTGCACGACAAGACTTAGAACCATGGGTTTCTGCACAGTAACCACAGTAAGTATTAATTGTAGTGCACTCTTGAAAGTTGTGTAGTTTAGGGCTTGGCAGCGTGCACAACGAATTACATTGTAGAAGTCCTGAAGTCTATGCATTCCCCAGTTAATTAAAAGACGCTTTTCTATTTTAAATAATTTGTAGAGATCAGGGTCAACCTCGAAAACCCAATGAAATTTGCTGGTTCTACCTTTGATGGAAAATAAAACTTTAAAGCTAAAAGAAGAAAGATTTGAGATAGCAGTCTCAGCAACACTTTTAGCGTAGGTCTACGTTCCTCCCATTGGGGTCTCAGGAAGGAATTTGATTCACACGCCAAAACGCCACAAAAAACGTTGTATGGAAGATCCTCTATATCTCTGTAACTACATATGTTAAAAACATAACTAATGTCTTATTTTAGAGATAAAGGGTAACAACAGCAGTTACAAAAAAATTGAAAATCGGAAAAAGAGTCACGCGGGTAAAGTAGTGCTAGGCCTTTAGCATAAGTGGCTGTTGGAAAAAGACAGCCTCCCGTCATTTTTAGATGGGTCCGTACCATATGCAATCATTTTTGGTAGTTTTTATTTAAACCTGAATTGGTAATTTGTTGTCTTTCAGAATCGATTTTTTGTTGATTTCCTAAAGAATATGGTCTATATTTTCTTGCTGAGAACAGTCAATTGCTACGTCATTATTCCTAAGTTCCTTATCAGATTTAACATTAAAATTATCTTGATTAACAGCAGATTTTAAAATATTCAGGCCATCATTATTATCTTCCGGATGACCATCGTGCTTTTCGGAAGGGTACAATAAGAGTGTTTTATATGCTTTCTGCTAGGCGACTATATTGGCGCATCAGCGCATCTGCCTTCGTCACTTAGGCATGTCTGAGACATTTTCACGTCCTTCTGTTAAGTCTCTTACTCACCTTGCTACAGCCTGGTAATGCAATGCAGATGCACTGCAAAGGCTATATCAGATGGGCAGCGTTCCGTCGGCGATCTCCGTGTACACTAGGGTAATGCCACTCGCCAAAAGTTTCTCGTCACGTGATGCATTGAGGCAACCGGTCAGCCAGGATTTCGGTATCGTGGAAGGCGAACTACGTCACCGTCAGATTCACACCCGATTGGTTTGAATTTTCGCTGCTGATAATTTTTAAGCCGATTGAGTACAGTCCACGATTTCCGACATCTTTTCTGACCAGTCACGTGACTAGAAGCTTTTGGAAAATGGCATTACCCTAGTGACTGTCCGTCTGATACACCCTTAAACCTCTTATAATCCTTGCAGTCCTTGACCTCTCATTCACATTTGCACTGTTCGTCTTATCACTGCGCACGCGCGTGGTCGAGAAAAGGGAGAGTTGATTTGCTCTCAGGTAGGGTAGGCATTTAACTTACCTGTGGCATAAACGACAATGACCTGCTCCGTTTAATTGACTTGCTCCGCGACATTAACCGCTTGCCCTTAAACGGACTTGCTTCGCCCTGTAAGGCCGAACATGGGCCGGTGGGGAGAGAACAGTCCACATCATCAGCAAATTGTTGCCACTATTAAAAATCAACCCTTGTACACTTAATATTAACACTCGGCATGTTAGGAAATTCTGCATTTAAGTTATGAACTAACTTGCATTCGTTTCTAAATTCATATTGTCTCTCGTACTCTTTACTATAGGATTCGAAGGATTCTTTCCTCAACCTTTTGCGTCATTGCTTCGAGCTGGTCACTTCACTTGACATCTAAACTCACAGCTATTGACTTTGTCTATACGATGACCGCAGCTGAAATGTAGATCTACTGAATGTTAGCAGAGTATGTATACTTGTCTTTACTATGTGTCTATGTGCAGCAGTAGCAGAAGAAAAGGCAGCTGTTTCGCTGTCTTTAAGCTGTAAATGGTGATGCAAGTGTAGTAAGACGAGCATCCACTCTGGAAGGTGGGAATATCGTAACTGTATATATGTTCTGAAAGCGTGTTCGCGTCCCAATAAATGTGTTTTTAAAGTATTCTTTAGTCATCCCTGATGTAATTGGATCGCTCTTTCATTCGTTAAACTTCCACGCAAGGGCCACGAAGTTTTCAGCTTATCATCCGGCATCAGCTCTTTTATAACCAGAGTTATAAGTCAAGCTGACTGTCGCTATCATAAGGATCATGGCCCTTTTGGATCCATTTAGAATAAACCTAACTGGGTATCATTGGTCAGCTCGCTTCCTGTCCCTAACATTAAAGATGGCATTCAGGACAAAGGAAGGGCAGCACCAACACGAAATTATTTGCCGTTCCTCCGGAGCTCGCGTGTCTATTATACCATTTTTTCCTTTATGCTCCCTCTCTTGCGCCATCCCGGACGTTGGCTCCATCTTCAGTTGCTCAGTCTTCCTGGGACTTGGGCAGTCTCTGAAGTAGTGTTCCTTAAACATCTATAGTTCAACTATCAATAGTATCGACTTTCTCAAAACTATCGATAGTATCGATAGATTTCTCCCCGGTGATACTATCAATAGGTGTTCTTCCAGTCGATAGTTTAGAAACTATCGATAGTTTCAGTCGATAATTTTAAAACTAGAGATAGTTCCCGTCGATAGTTTTAAAACTATCGAAACTATGAAAATGCGACTGTCGATAGTATTGAAAAGGAGAAAACTATCGATAGCATCGATAGTTTTCAGAAGGTCGATACTATCGATTGTTTCAGTCGATAGTTCGAAAAACCCAATACTATCGACTTGGCTTCGATAGTATGAATAGTCTATCGATATTTGAGGAACACTTCTTTAAGGTTTATCAGAGAGCATCGTACAAATTCGGTGGGAAGAAATAGCAAGAATAGAATTGGCTTCGCTTCCTGTCCCTAACAAGACAGAATGCCAGCGAGGAAAATATTTTTAAAATATCTAAAATATTTGTTCTATTTCCTCATAGGGATTTCATTAACTGTCCGTTTAACGGATGATTGCAGTTGAAGGGAGGGAAAAGGCAACTTACACTCGTCTTCATCCGATTTGTCTCTACAGTCATCGGTTCCATCGCAGCGAGAAGCCAGTGGCCAACAAAGTCCGTCTTCGCACTCAAAGTGAATATTTTTATCACATTTGTTTTGATTATAACCTGGAAAAAAATATGGATCATATCATTAACAATAGCTTTTTAAATGAAATACACTGTAGTAAACCAGCAGGAGTGGTCTCCCCTAAACTTTCTCGTCTACTTTTTTAGTGGAGATTCGTCAAAATCTCGAGTTCGAATTTTTTTGAAGATTACAATACTTTCTCTTTGTATGCTTCGTAGACGAGAAAGTGAAACAAACAAACAAACCTGAAATCAAATATCTGTTGCCACGTTTCAAAAAAATATTACTTTGAAGCAGGTGCGATAAAATAGGCAATGCAATGAATACCAAAGCGAAAATTCTGCTTTGCAATTGAATTCCCAAGAAAACAATTTATACTACCACAACCGTAACAATTGCAAAAGCGCGTAAATAAAAGATTTGCTGAAATAATGAGATCGGTTTGAATTTTATTTACAACAATAAAAAAATTGTTACAATTCATGCTTGAAAACATTATTTATTGTTGTAAATAAAATTCACAATGCACATGCGCATGAGAATCGGATTAAAAGAAATTGAATATGCAATTTGAACGCCTCTTTTTGACGGATTTGGCCCAAAATTTTATACGGACCTACATTCATAACGATAAAACTGTGAAACAAATTTTATCCGTCTATCTATTTAAGTTTTTGAGTTATAGTGTTCACATGACTTCGGACATACAGACAGACTTCCCGTTGAGGGATTTTGTCCAAAATTTGATAGAAACCTACAAATTATGTTTAAAGACCACATACTAAATTTCATCCCCGTAGCTCTGATAGTTTTCGAGTAATCGTGTTCACAGACACACAGGCATAATTCCAAAATTGTGTTTTTCGGACTCGGGGAGGTCTAAAACGTGGAGATTCGACAAAATCTCGAGTTCGAATTTTTTGACGATTACAATACTTTCTCTTTGTATACTTCGTATACGAGAAAGTAAAAAGCAATGAAAATCTTTTAGACAAGAAATTGTGTGTGTGTGGACGATAATGCAAAAAGATAATAAATTACGTTCTTACTTGACCGATCGAAGCGAGGTCTACGTTTTATCTCGACCATTGAGCACTTTCGTCTGTCTGTAAATTTGTTTTCTACGCATTTACGACCAAACACGTTGTTCGATTTCCTTCGAATTTGGCATAAATGTTTTATGAAGGAATAGAAAACGGTGTATATGTTTTCTTTATTATTTTTAAATTTCTTTCGACTTTGAAGACATTTTACTGATTTCGATGCAAATTATTTTAATTATTAAAATTAGATATAATATTATATATAAAATTATATATATATAATTATATTTAATGTAAATTATTAAATTTCGATGTACCGATTTCGAGTAAATGGCCAGTTTTGCGCCATTAAAACGTTTGAATTATTTTGGTAAAGCGGAGATGTGCAACTTTAATCTTGTAAATACTGATAAAAGCAAGCATTTATTTGCAATTTCATTAACACGATAGAAACAGACATATATAATGGTAATTTTGTTCAAACCGATAAAACAGATACTTCAGTGTCATAGTGTTATTACGGATAAAAGCAAAGATTTGTGAAAATAATTTGTATTAATAAAAAAAGAAAGAGAAATAAAATAATTAGTTTCTTGTTGATAGTTGTTTTGCCTGTTTAGTTCTATCTAATCTTGTTTTCTTTCTTATCGCGAAAAATTCTTCAGTGATTACACAAAACGGTTCATATTATAAAAAGTTGAAGAAGATTATCTGTCATTCTTGTAATGTTTTTTCATGCGCATTTCGCACAACAGTATGAAAATTGTCGTGATAAACATCAATCTCATTTATTCGTCGAGATACTTACTATACCTATTGCCACTGTAAGGGTCATGACAGTAAAAATTGCCTACTTGGGAAATTAATGTCTTATAAGAATTTCATTTTACTTGAATGTCCTTGCATTGCTGCACACCCGCTTCTGCATTTCATTTTTGTAAAGTGTTTGCATTTATTTGGAAGTAAAATTTCTACACAATTCTGGTGCGTAGTATTGCACATTGATTGTAAATATAGCTTTGTAAGACAGTGCATATATGGGAACAAAGCAGGTACAATGGTTACCGGAAGTTTAGCACAATTCTTAAGATGCGACAAATTTGGTGTTAATATGGATGCAATGGTTTGAAATCATTTGCAGATAGCCGTTTGACATACAGTAGTCGGAGCTCGCATTTTACAGTGAAAATTAGTGTTCCTTAAACATCGATGGATTATCGATGCCAAGTAGATAGTATAAGGTTTTCGGAAATATCGACTGAAACAATCGATAGTATCGACTTTCTCAATACTATCGATAGTGTCGATAGTTTTCTCCCTGGCAATACTATCAATAGGCACATTTTCAATCGATGGTTTTTAAGCTATCGATCCAATTGAGCAATCGAAGCGCCCAAATGTGGTTCATGTGGAGTCTACGGCGCCCACCTACTTGGTTCCTCTTAGGATCGCCAACTCTTTGCCGCCGAGAACGGAGATGAGAGAACGTTTGTTTTGGTTGCGCAATGGTGTTTTTAGCGAGTGACATGCGCGGAAATTGATCTTTTCATAGGTGTTTTGAGCACCACTCTATATTGCGCCTCGTTTCGATTGGACTGTTTTGTTCATCTCTTCGATGTGATTGGTCGATTCATTCGAATTTCAATAAAACTTCGTTCGGAATTCTTCGGTTTGAATATCGGTTCAGTACTGTGTATGTTATTCGGTGTGTTTCGTTTCTCAGTGAATGAGGGAAGCTACGAGTATTCCGCTATACTGAAAGCAAAGCCGCTGATGTTTTTTCAAGTTAAAAAAATTGCACGGCACACACTTGAAATGCCGCAGGCATTGCGTGCTCAATCTCTCCTTTTCAGGTGACGCGTGCGCAAGAGAGCATTAAAAAGCGTACTGCGTATCCAAAACAGTATTTAGAGACGACACATGAAATTGCGCACATGAACTGCGTATCCAAAACAGTATTTAGAGACGACACATGAAATTGCGCACATGAACTGCGTATCCAAAACAGTATTTAGAGACGACACATGAAATTGCGCCAAGAAAAATTAGCGAGAAGCAGGCCGGCACTGTAGACTCCAGGTTTAACCCAAATGTTTAGCAGAATTCTTAAGATGCGACAAATTTGGTGTTAATATGGATACAATGGTTTGAATCAGTTGCGGAGAGCCGTGGTTCACACAGTAGTCGGAACTCACGTTTTACAGTGAAAATCACGAGGGCATTTAGGTGATGAAGACGAAAAGAGATTTCGACTCATCCCGTTCCACAGAAAGATGATAACGAGATGAAGCTTTCATCAATTAATTCGTTTGATGAGCATATATTTGCATCGTTTCCGTAAAAATACCACTAATATTGAAATAAATTTGAATCTTCGAACAGTAATATTGATTTGTATGAAAGTTGAATATCCTGAATACTCATTTATACATCTAAATTTAATACATTCGGTGTACAAATTAAATACATACAATTGTAGTTTGTCGATTACTATTCGTAGATTTAATTTTTAAAAACATCAGTTTGTGAGAAAACGATCATCATTTTTTTCTCTTAGAGAACGAAAGCAATTCAGCTCTTGCAATGCCGATATCTTTTTTAATCTTAACGGTAGCGAACTGGAATTTTTATATAAGCTGCCCAATATATCTGACTTTGAAATTATGATGTTTATTAAAAAATTATATTCAGTTAAGAATTAGTAAATATAAATATTCATATTTCCTTTATTTTTTAATGTATTTACTTCAAATTTTAATACGATGCTTCTCTAAAATATTGTCACATATTCTGTAAGTTTCGTATAATTTGTTTGAATCTCTGCATGTAATAAACAAAAACCATTCGAGCAAATTTGGGATTTTTTGAAGAAACCTTTATATTTTCCCGAATATTCGGGCTATTTTTACGAAAATGCGTGTAAATATTTTTTTTCACATCAAAAGAAATCATAGATAAAAGTTACATCCCATTATCAGTTTTCTATGAAATGGGATAAGTCGAAATCCCTTTTCGTCTTCATCCCTAAATGCCTTGTTACGAGAATTTCACTGAAATATGTGAGCTCCGACTACTGTATGTCTCACGACTCTCCACAACTGATTGCGAACCATTGCATCCATATTAACTCCAAATTTCCAGCACCTTAGGATTTGTGCTAAACTTTTGTACACCATTATATCTCCTCTAGAGTCAAATTATGATGCCCTGTGTCCCTACAAACAATGCTGTCTTCACATTGAATAGCATCATTGGAGAAACTTTTAAAAGATGCGATCAAGACAAAATCTTAGAATTTTTTATTTGGGGGGAGAGAGGTCTACTGTTCACAGTACTACTAGTTTATAGCAGATTTTATTGCATAAAAATTTAATGCAGCAATTCTATACCAAACTCGCAATCTCTTTGTTCTCACGTGTCTTGTTTGTAATTGATTTAATATAATATTTTAGTTCTATATATGTAAAGGTGAATGTTGTCTTTTACACGGAGCAGTTTTTACTCGATTATGATAATATTTGCCATATCTGCTCTTCAAAACAAATGGAAAATCGTTGTCAAATTTTCAGTCTCTCCAAGTTCATTTAAATTTTAGTTAATTAAAAAATTCAGAAAGATTTTTACGTTTTCTCACGATATCTTCCAAAAATATAATTTCGCAAGAATAATTTTTACACCATTTTAAAAATTCTAAAAAATCATCTTTTTAATGATAGGAATTTAAATACAAATTTCTTGTAAAATTATTCAAAATTTCAAATCATCCAAAGAATTTTCTTCCCTATCTTTTACAATAATGCCCTACTAATAGACGGCATTTTTCTTTCAAACATTGCCGCTAAAACCGACAATGTGTGAAAGACATTGGAACGGCCGGAATTTAAAATCAAATAACTTTAATCATAATTTCGTTATTTTAAATGTGAAAATGATTTTAAATCTGCGTAGACGAAATTTATTAATTTAGATTAAATTAGGTCATATACAATTCATTGTCTGAGGACAACTCGGAAACCTATATTTTACAAGCTATTCAGACAGAATTGTTAGATTATTTGATGCAGAGTAATTATAATTACTC
This sequence comes from Araneus ventricosus, assembly GCA_013235015.1. Classification (NCBI taxonomy): domain Eukaryota; kingdom Metazoa; phylum Arthropoda; class Arachnida; order Araneae; family Araneidae; genus Araneus; species Araneus ventricosus. The sequence goes on along the minus strand of BGPR01002777.1, from coordinate 45,004 downwards.
TTGATAGATTTGTATAGTCATCTAGTGAACTCAAAAGTTTGCTGACTTGCTCTTAATGAAGTGGACCACATGTAATACACTTCTGTACTTTTGAGTTGTTAATCTTTGACTGTAAGAAACATTTTTAAAAAATGGAAATTGGTAAATAATGTACACTTTATTTTCAGTTTGGTTAAAAAAAATTCTCAAAATTACATTATAGATCCAGAATTACAGTATTCTATGCAACCAACAAAATTATTTAACTTTCAATTATAAAACTATATTTATATTTGGTATTTCTTACTTCAAATAATGTATGTATTACATATATACTGTAATTTGTAATAAATATAACAGAATTTTTGATTAATAAGAGATTATATTAAATTATTATGATGATTATTATTATTTCATAATAATATTACTATTACTACAATGAAATAATAATTAAAGTATTAAATTATTTATAATTAATTTCATTTATTATATTTGTAAGAAATAAAATTCAAAAATATAATGTGATATGGCATTGCAGATGTGATAGGGACTCTATTGATTCAAGGCAATCACTATTTTCAGACACAGTGCGCCACTGGATGACACCATCACTCAACACACCAGGGAGTTTGCGTCGGATGACTTCACGATGGCCCAATGACTACTTCCTTCTTCCGAAATTGAAGGAACACTTATCTGGGGCAAGGTTCTTTTCAGACGGTGATGTGAAAACAGCTGCCGAGGACTGGCTCATTGAGCAGGGACGTCATTTCTGCCAGTTCGGGTTAAGCAAGTTGATCCTGCATTCAGATAAATACCTAAATAGATTTGGTGATTATGTGGAACAGCGATCGGCAAGTAGGCCTCTTCATTCCCTTTGGTACTTTCTGTTTATTGTTAATAAATAATTTTTTATTACCTTCGTAAACTTTTTTTGGATCCATCCTCGTTGGTTAAGAACAGTAAAATGCACACCATCTTTATACAAGAGCAGTTAACTATTTAAGTATCTTAGACGAAATAAGATCATTAAAACTTTTAAGCGGTGGCAACCATGGGCTCGCATGCCCGGGTGTAAGGTGGGGCCGCGGCCCCCTTAGCTCTCAGGGAAAGGAAAAATTATAGTGTAGTCATGTGTTTTTCTTTCCAGAAAATGGTTTAAATGTAGAAAAAGAATTAATGTTCAGGAAGGTCTAAATCATATAATGCGAGTTGAAATTTTGAATTTGGAGGGCCAAAATTTTCTTTGTCCTCCGTGGAAAAGAACGAAAAATCCTGGTTTCGAGGACTTTTTCGGCAAGATGAAAAGAAATTTGCAGTTTGCTTTTTCAGATAAATATTAGTGTCAAATCCATAAACTAACCCATGCATAATAATTTACCTTACAGTTTGCTTTTCATATCAATACCAGTGTAAAATCTTATGAGGTGTGTATTTTTAGTTTGTTTTCTGTATTAAAGTATAAGGACTTTGCTACTGCATTTGTGTTGCTAAATATTCACTGGTTTCAATAAAGTAGTTAAAACAACGGTTATTCTTTTTTATAGAGTGTGAGTACCTTGGCCTAGTATTTTAGTAACAGGACAAAGTTTTTAACAGGGTCGGAACTGAGAATTTTTTATGGCTACTTACAAGTCGCCATTCTTTTTCCAAAATATTAAAACTAATCCATACCCCCAGGTCAAGCCCCCTACAAACTATCATATGGGCGCCCTTGGTGGCAACTATAAAAAAAATCTTTAGTGCAAAAGTCGTGGCATGTGACACATCGAGAGGGAACTCAATTTCCAGCTAAGTGTCGATGGGTTACAGGCCGCGAAAGGCTGCCATGTGGAAATTACTCGACTCTGACTGTTCATGCTATTAAAAAAGTATTTTTAGTTATACGTTATGAGCATGTAATAGTACTTACCGTCATGTTCTTTAATCAAATGTTATGAGGTAAAGAAACCCCATTTACTGAATTTGGGGTTTCATACAATAATTTATGGACACATTGTATATTGAAAACGAAATTTATTGAATTTTATGCAGTTTTTACTTAGCACTAAGAGGCGTCTAAACGCGTTTTACCAATAATTCGTCGGTGGTAACTTTCACTGCCACGTCAACTTCAACTGCCATTGACTATAGAGATCACTTACCCCACCACTTTGTCTTACAGTAGGCTTCGTCACTTCCGTCGTCGCAACTCTTTATGCCGTTGCACCACTCTCCTCTGCGTACGCACTGACCGTCGTCACAAGGGAGAGAATCTTCTGCGCATTTTCCTGAAAATCAAGTATAAGGGATATTAAAGTAGCGTAAATAATTTGTAATTTAAAAGAATCTCACATTTTGTCACTTCTGTATCTCAAACACGCAACTGAGCTTCATAAATTTGATAGGTGTGCGCTGAAATTGTTCCTTTTGAAGCTCTCATCTATCCTTTTCACTTTCACGTGTACCCCCAAGTCCTATTATTCTGCCTCATCGTGGCGGGGGTGGCCCTGGGTGGAATGGGAGATGTACGTCTGGAGTTTTTTCTCATGGCAGGGTCACCCAAGGCGTGAAGGCCATTCCATTAAACCGAGCTAAAGCATAAAGGCAATGGACAAAGTCAGACTTCTTCCCTCGGGCGTCCAAGGTCTGGTGCCAACAGAAGCTGCACTCTCCTCCTTCACCATGAATCTTTCGCCTATAGTATTGGACTCATGTATGGAGCTGGAGAAGAGGAACCTCTTTGAAAGTCCTGCGCTGGTTCGTGATTTTCTGTGGGCGAGCGGACTCTTGGACTTGGTCTAGCTGAAGACTAGAACAAGTGGAATAAGGAACAACAAACACTCAACTGAGCTTCATAAATTTGATAGGTTTACGCAGAAATTGTTCCTTTCGAAGCTCTCATCTATCCTTTTTACTTTCACGTATACGAAGTATACAAGTACACAATGCGAAGTATCTCCGCATTTTAGACCTCCCCGAGCCCGAAAAGCACATTTTTGGAACTATGTCTGTCCGTCGCTCTGTCTGTGAATTTTATCATTCATAAACGGATTGAGGTAGAGAGATGAAATTGGTATGCTGTCCTAACACAAAATTTATAGGCATTCGTGTGTGGGAAGTCTGCCTGTCCGTGTGCATGCGAGCAGGATAACTAGAACAAAAACAAAGAGCTTAGAAGGATCGCATTCGAGTGTATGTGAACGCAAAAGCACAAAAACGCAAATAAAATTTGGAATGCGATCCTGTGAGCAAAATTGCAAATCTGTATTGTTAGGGTAGAATATTCGCACATTACATCACTAAGTTTCAGAGCCATCACGTCATATTAAATAGATCTTATTGGTTGTCATATGAATGTTTTCTATTCACTGTATCATCACGAATCCCTACTGACTACCTTTCGATGTTCCTCCTGAAAATCTCTCTGTCTCTCTCTCTATATATATATAACGCATCAGCATCAGTTGGCAGCATCTCTCAGTTTTAGGTTCGTAAAATCATTTCTTTTATTTGTATTTCATTCAAATTCTTGGTTTATCATAATGTTCGGGGTAAAGGACAGTGTTTTTAGCTTTATGCCAGCACTGTTCGTAGAAAACATTATGATTTCACTAATTTTTTAGCGGTTCGTATAGATTTTACTTACCCTGATGAGCATCTATACGCTTTTACCGATTTACTACAGTCTCTCCATTTTATTTCAACATTTTTTGACTTTCATGACATTGATATATATAGACAGATATTGGAGATTTACTCCTATACTTTTTTCCAACAATTCACCTTCGCAGAAGGTTGTTGCCTCTAAAATTCGAATTTGATGCGACATAATCGATTCCTAAGATCGATTGGCATTTGATTGTTGGAATTCCAAATCTGGGTTGTCTTTTTCAAAGTAACAGTTTATAATCTAATTATCTTTCTGTATTTCATTGTATGATTATTAATGAGGTAATATTATTTTATATTTAATTTTAATTGTTGGTTTAATAAGTGCATTTACTGAAAAAGTTGTTTGAGTTTTAATTGTTTGTAATATATATATATATATATATATATATATATATATATATATATATATATATATATCATGTCATATATATCAATGTCATGAAAATCAATCAATGTTGAAATTAAATGGAAAGACTGTCGGTAGAAACGTATAGATGCTCAGCAGGGGTAAATAAGTGAAATCTATACGAACCGCTAAAAATTAGAGAAATCATAATGCTTTCTGCGATCAGTGCTAACATAAACTGCCTTTACCCCGAGCATTATGATAGACCAAGAATTCGGATGAAATGCCAAATATTAGAAACAATTTTACGAACCTAAGACTGAGGGATGCAGCCAACGGAAGACATGACAAAGAAATGAACTGAACGCGTCTTGTAGGGTCCGGATGTTTACGGAATATCAAATTACTTTCTTTTGCGCCAAACTTCTAAGGTTGGGGGGAGTTTCGATTAAGATTAAGATACCGATGGAAACAAAGTTGAAAGCGATCTACATTGAGAAAACGATGAAGATTAAAGATATGATGGTAAAAAAGGAAAATGATAACAAATGGGTGTATTTAAAAATTAAGATGAAAAAGGTAAGTGTTAAATAATATTTGAATTTGAATTCCATTAATAAACGACTAAAAGATGCGTTTTCAAGCTAATCACATTAGACCTGTCTGGCTTGAGAGACCCTTCCACAGTATTAGAACTGCGCCAGCATAGCTCTAATATGCAATCCTTTACTTACATCTTAAAGCCATTAATTAAAGGTTCGTAGAAGGAGGTGGGAATTTTATTACTATTAAGGTTATTTATAAGGTGCTGAATTTGTTTCTTGATTGAATATTATATATATGCATAATCACCGTTAAAGTGTATAATTCAGTTATTCTATAGAATAGCTGATCAAGTCAGTTAAAGTGTAAAATGGATTATTTATTTCATACTTTACCTAGTTATTCTATGAAATAACTAGGTATTCTATAGAATAACTAATGGCAGACCGTTAAAGTGTAAAATAAACAATCTGTCCTTTTTTATAAATTACACACTGATAGCAAATCCGCCATAGCTGGTACAAAATTAAAACCACTATAATACTGTTACAAAACAGTAATGTCGCTTTCTTGCCATATTAAACTTAGAGTTGAGAAGAGAGATTTACAGGAATTCGTATTGGAAGGATGTCAATGGCACTCGTTTGGTGACAAACTTGGTGACTGTTTAGGAAACTTCGCTACAAATTTGGCGACAAAATGAAGGTCCCAGAATACACAGGTATTGTCTCGGTATCTCTATTAGGAGCTGTATGCTATATTTGTCCTTGAATGTTAATGTTGGCATACAATTTTCAGTTATTCTATTAATTGCACCAAACGAAGTCATTTGAAAACATGTGTTATAATTCCGTATATTATTCAAAAAATACTTCGCGTGTGTTGTAGTACCAGCGACCAATGAGAACAATGGCACAAGTGGTGCCTTCAATGCTGGCAATTTAACTTTACCATTCAAACAACACAACCCAGGTGCTTCATTCTTGAATTTTAATGCCTTGAAATTTGTGCAAACTTCGACAACCACAACTGGATGCAAGCTACATTCAATTTCGAATTATAGTGAAATGCAATGCGATCAAGTACTACCAATTGTTTTAATCGATTCATTTGCATGCGCAATCGATTATTGACACGTTGTTCATTTCGATCTAATGCAGCAAAATCATCACAATTAATAATGAACGCAGGGACGTGGCGAAGGGGGGTAGGGGTAGACACCCCCCCCCAGATTTTTCTGAAGTCGGCAAATTGACTAAATGAGTCGGCCAATTTTGAAAAAGTAATCGAACGTATTATTTTATTCTGCGCATCCACAACATTTGCAGAATTATTTATTGAAACGCGAAAAAAAAAAGAACAAAGTGAACTTTTATTTACTAAGTTGGTTTTTCAATTCTCTTGCAGACCATTGATGTCACCGATAGGGAGCCGTTCAGACTCCGAGTTCAGGGGTATGCGTGGCGTGACTATTGTTAACCGACCGGGGTTCGGGCAAACTTTCCCTTCTGTAGTAAAATAAAGATAAATTCTCAGAGCAACGAAAGAAATGAGCTGCCACTGTTTTGTAGATCCCGAAATTTTCCGTTACCCATCTGAGCAGCAGTGTTCTTCTCTAGATTTTCTAGTGTACTCCCTAATAAAAGTGTCATCCCCCTGTTTGGTCCCCCGGTCAAGTCTTTGGACACAAGGCCGAAACTGCCGAGTTTTATTACGCTGAATCGGGGACCACGGCAAGTCGATATTGCCGAGAAAATGACGACACACCGAAATCGGTATGTGTTTACAGACGGACGAAGGGATAGACATATATAATTCCAGAAAATGTTTTTTTCGTATTCAGGTACTCTAATGTAGAAAATCATCAAACTCTCGATGTCGAATTGTTTTGGCGTTTATAATTTTTTTTTTTACTTCGCATGTCAGAAAGTAAAGAGTTTTCAATGCAAATATCCTCATCTATCTTAAGTCTTTATTACTTTTTTCTTTCAGATGAGTTAAAAGAGAAAATATCAATACTACGTTTTCTTAATATCTTAGAATTTAAAAAATAACATTAATTCGATCGAAGAATTCAGTAACAATAATCAAAAAATGAAAAAACAGTTTAAATTTTAATGTTTACTGCGGGCTTATTTTGCATAATTATTGTTATATATATAAGTATAAGAAAACATTTATGAAAATTTTTCCACGACATAAAAAAGGAATAAATAATTATTTAAATTTTTTATAATATTGATTTAAGAAACTTTGAGAGATGCTAACAATTTTTAATAGCATTCATTTAGTATTTTAGCTTTCATCATATATTTATAAAAAATATTTTATATAAAAATTCTGTTAATTTGATATACAAGCCATAATGATGCGATTTATTATACAACAGGAGACAAATATTAACTCGGTGTGTATATTTTAACCTTTCGTTGCTAAGCTTATATGAACGAATGGATTTCTTTTCTCTCCAACTTTACTATAATTTTTTTTCTATTTTTTTTTATACAGAAAGAAACTTGACTAGCAGCAAGATTCAGTGATTGCATTGAAACATCTGCAATCCTGAGAGTGTAAAATTTAGCCTCTTAAAATACGCAAATTTGTTGGCTGCTAATAATAATTACATTATTCAAATGCTAACCTGTTTCAGGAATTTTAAGAAATGTCACAATCTTATGCCGCTGACCTCAGCAACAAACTATTGCTTAAAAATAAAGTTTGGGAACTTTTTATATTCCTTTTTCTCTATTAAAAATGTGCATTCCCTAGATTTCAAAAGAAAAAATGGTCATAAAAAAAAGCTTCTTTAAAAATGAAAGGTTAAATATTTTTGAAGAAATACATATGAGGAGCTTTGACAAAAGTGAACATATACGCTTTTTTCTAAAAAACGTTTTGTTACAATTTTCTCATCTGAGTACCCAACTGTACGAGGGTGCAGTATCATTCAATTTTGTCTCATAACTTATTTTTTCCCCTTTGTAAAATTACCCAAAGTTTTTAATTCTCTAGCAAAGCTAAAAATATCCACTTCTAAAACCAACTTTGTAAAATGGATATGTTCACTTTTGATTTAAAAAAAAAACTCATATATTTTTAATCTTTCTGTAACATCTTTATTTATTTATTTTTGTGCGTCGGTGTGTTTAATGCTAGAAAAATATATCTAGCTCTCATTTTGGGGGGCGTTCTTTCTCTTATGTAAAATGTCAGCATTTCTCTTCCAAAATCTTGATAATTATGCCCAGAAACATTGAAATATACCACATAAGGAAACAAATACACAAAATAATCTCTTTTCCAACCCTGGAAGCTTTTGCGAGCAGGACAGTTTAAGAATCCTGTAATTTCATGGTGTCTTCGGATTGCACCATTCGTGAGAAAAAAGGGGTGGAAGTAGACTGACAGATTTATGATCGGGGGAATGCAGTTGTTTTTAGATCACAAAACCCCCTAACTTCTTATTGGGCGGGAAACTCGAATGGACATTATCCTGAACAGAAGTAAAGTTACAGAAAACATAAAGAAATCTCAATCCAGAAAGCGGAGTGTAGCTGATAAAGTACAGTGCGACTTTTATACACCAAACCTGCTTTACTATAGGTGAATTAAATCATTATTATTATTGTGGAACTTGGTTAATTCAAACATTTTTTATCCGAATTCGTAAGTAATTCGATTTTTTCTCTATTCTTAAAATTTCTATACGCATAATGCCTAAATATAATCTGTAATTCGAATTTATTTTGCTTACTTAAATGTCAAGAATGAAAATTTTAAATTCTTTTATATTTCTAAATTGCTTTCGTCCTTACTTTGTATGCTCATCGATCGTGAATAAATAACTTTTTAAGGTTCTTTATTGACTCTAGAATCCAATCAAAACAGCAATTAAATATTTCTCACTTTTTGAATTATTTTAAATTTAAGCTTTAAGTAAGTTTATTAACATTATTTTTAAAAAAAATCAATAAATATTATTACTTTGTTAATTAAAATTTCACACTGTTTATTTATTCATTATGTATTCTTTATTAAAGGTGGTAAATTTTAAAAATAGATTTTTTTTTGCCTTTTTTAGTTGAAATTGCCGTTTTCTCATGCTGCATTCACTTTTACACAAAGATTTTCTAATTTAAATTCGAATTAGTCAAGTTGCACTGCTTTTCATTATTTTACATTGCTTTTTGTTGCATTAATTATTTGTTTATTTAACATGATTTGTTTTAATAGATCTAAAAAAATTCTGCAAATTTATGCATATATACCAGCGGATGTTTGCGATTTTTCAAGTACTCGGATGAGGAATAAAAGAACCTTTTTCCGTTCGAATGCCGTGTATATAATAGTAATAAACGGAAATTCAAAATGAGTTGAATTTCGAAGCAGTGTTTTTTTTAACATCGAGATTAGGGATATAAAGAATAATGATTTGGCCAAATACCTACTCTGTAAAAACATTTCACTTTTGATTCTAAATAAAATAATTCTCAAATTTTAAATGTAAAAAATTAAAGATTAATAAAATTGATATTTTTATTGTTTGCATATTTAAAAAAATTAACACCTTGATGTGTTTTTTTTCATAATATTTTAAATACCTGAATTACAATAATTATTTCAGTAATAAGAAATGACCAAAGGAGGGATCTTTCAGACTGTGATTTTTTTATTGTCCACATCTATGAATAAATGTTAGTGGCATGATATGTTAAGCGCCCAAGGATTGATTATTATTCGTATTATTTAAATATTATATGTATGTATATTATTTATGTATCAGAATGTATTATTTATGATTAATTGAATTTAATGATGGTAATAAATAAAATTCAGTTTAAAGTAATTATAGTGATAATGAAATAATTTATATTAATAAAATTGTACTGCATTGTTGATATGTTCTTTTGATTATATTGGAGAAATCAGGCTATATGTCGATTCCGAAAGTCTTAAGGTGAGGGTGCTTCTAAATAGAACTTTGCTCTGCGACTGTTCTTATACTAGGGTGATGCACTGGAATCTCTCTTGCGGCTTCGTTAATATCTATTATCCATTTTGTTCAAATATTTTTTATTAGTTCTATATTTTAAATAAATCCCAAATGGTTTTGAGTTTCAGATCTTTACGAATAACTTTAGTTTCTGAGGACATTTGTGATATCTTTCTTGTAGTGCTCACAGTTTTTCTGATGGGTTGAACCCACACACATACATTGGGAAAGCACAGCTAATCAATGGTCGCAAAAGTTATTTATAGAGGACGAGTTTGTTTTCCATCGAGAGTTAGGACTTCCTACCGAGGAGAATGTCGTGCGGAATAAAAGTCGTGCGGAATAAAGAATGAGGAATAAAATCGTGCCTTTGCTAAGCTAAATTTTGTCTTTATTTTTTCAATGTGACTTTTGAAGGCATGTCTTTTGCCTTTGTTTGAAACGTTAGATATTTCGTGTCCTCATCATTGAAAATGATATTATGCATCACAGCAGGAACATGTATGTATATTAGGCACTATAAAAATATTTGTCTTTTAAGTCTGCAAAGTTCATCATGAGAGTCGGCATTTTTTGGATCTCACCCCCCCCCCCCCCCAGATGTGAGACGCTCGCCACGTCCCTGAATGAACGTTAAGAAACTTACAAAACATTAAAAAATTGAACATTATGGAAAGGCACTCGAGCTTACTTCTACGCATGTGCGACAACATTTCTTACCTTGTGAACTTCAATGTTCTATATTATTTTTCAATGTGATTACAATAAATTAAAAGCTCTTGCATACTCATAGTAAATGACTAACAGTAAAACCAGCGGGAGTGGCCTCCCCTAAACTTTCTCGTATACTTCCCCAAAAAGGTGCTGTTTCCCATCCCACAGCGTGGATAAATTAGAAGACCACATACCAAATTTCAATTATCTAATATAAGTTACTAAAAGATTTGCACACATCTAAGCAGCCTTTTAGCTTGCCAGCAATATCTCCGATCTGATTGTTACAAATTTACTACCGATAGTTGTAGTTGAAAATATCATGCACATTGGTAGAGTGCTTAAGAAATTAAAAAAGCTTGAAAAACAGAACTGATGAATCAATTGACACTAATTTTGGTTTGTTACTTTATAACTTTACTTTTAACAACTACTCTCGTTCTGTCAGAGTAAAAATATTGCAAAATCCACTCAGAAAAAGATGCATTACGAAATATACAAAATAAAACTAACCGCAATCAAATATGCAACTCTTGGAAATGTTTCGGCGTGAAAGAAAAATTAAAAGAAAACACTCCAAAATTAATTCGCTTTTATTCGAGAAGAATTTGGCAGTGAGCCAAGATGACCGTATTACGGGAACAGAGGTAACCAGAACGCATGCGCGTGGAGATAACGGATTCTCTTGAAAAGTAAATTATACGGACCGACAGACAGTCAACCCTTTGACAGATTTGGCCCAAAATTTTATACGGACCTACATTCATGACGATAAAACTGTGTATAAAATTTTATCCATCTGGCTTTTCAAGTTTTTGAGTTATAGCTTTCGCATGACCTCGAACATACAGACAGACAGACTTCCCGTTGACGGATTTTATTCAAAATTCGATAGAAGCCTACAAATTATGTTTCAAGACCACATACCAAATTTCATCCCCGTAGCTCTAATAATTTTCGAGTTATCGTGTTCACAGACAGACATAATTCCAAAATTGTTTTTTTTCGGACTCAGGGAGGTCTAAAACGTGGAGATCCGTCAAAATCTCGAGTTCGAATTTTTTGACGATTACAATACTTTCTCTTTGTGTACTTCGGATACGAGAAAGTAAAAAGCAACTTAATATAAAAAAACTGATTTCAGATTCATAATAGATGGCTGAGTTCCCAAAATGTGATAAAATTATAAAAAATGCTCTGCTCTTAGTTTCGATGTTATTTGAATAGTTGACACCCAAAATTCAATATGCTTTGTAGTTCTAAATATTTTTTCTGAAAACCTTTTTTCTATCCCTTAGATTTGACATTAAAACGTTTGTTATATAGCACGAAAGGACATTATAAAGATTTTCATAGATGGCTCGAAAGCTGAACACGGAGTCTGTGTCTTGACCAATGACATCTGGGCCTACCACTGGTCTGCTAAACTCAACTACAACAACACCGTATTTCAAGCTGAAATCACTGCACTTCATGAAGCAGTAATATACGCATCTCATCTGACAAACCACAATACCTTTAAAATACACGTAGACAATAGAGCAAGCATCATGGCATCTTCCAATTCAAAGAGCACAAACCAAACAGCAAGACGAATTTTCAAAATCCTCCTTGCAAATCCAAGAATAAAAGTTTCGTGGGTTAAAGCGCATGCAGGCAATATAGGCAATGAGGGAGCAGACCAACTGGCAAAAGACGCAACGCAACACGGGCAACCCTATTCATTTACTAAGCTTCCTAAACCGCACATAAAAGGCCTCCTCCGGAAGAGGATGCTTGAGGAGTGGCAAACCTTATGGAAGAATGGCGATACAGGCAGGAATATATATAACATTATGCCCTCAGTTAGTCTCCATCCCACTAACTGGATTAGAGAGGATGTTATCTTCTTCTCCCAACATGGCTCTTTCCTTGCCTACCTCAGAAGGTTTCCCCTGTCTGACAGCGATTATTGCAGTTGTGGTGGAATTGGCACGGCACTTCACTATGCCACGTAATGTATTTACACAGCGTCTTGGCATATGAGGAAGCCAGCGCCAAACTTCGAATAAGAATGGCTGAAAAGAGTCGCCAATAATCTCGTCTCCAGGCAGAAAATTCGTAAGATTGTCAAATTCATAAGCGTAAACCGAGATCTTTTCCGGCCTCCCTAGCCTTCAACTTTCCAGCGAGCTGAATCAACAAGCTCCAAATTATCGGACATTCTCTCCCCTCCCCCTCTTCAAAAAAGAAAGGTATAACAACATCTAAAAAAAGACTATTACGAACTAATAGTGTAAAAGTGAAAATGCCTGTGATGTACATAGTGCAAATATTTATTTCTTTTTGTTTATTTTGTTTTTCTTTTTTTCTTAAATAAAATTCCCGTGTCTTGCCCATCAAACCGTTCAGCAACCGGTCTAGTCACGGGTACAGGAGTAAGAGACGGCGTTCTGTTGCAAAAGTGGTTTGTCCGCATATGTACGATCGCCTCTAGAATTTGTTGGTCGAGTTCCGCATCACCCTGTATGTTATATTAGTGGTGTGTACACACTTCTGAGAAGAGTTCAAGCGTTTCGAAAACTTCCGAATTTTTTTTTATTTTAATCTTAAAATAGTTTTTTTGAATCGATGAAGAGATAAATGACTGAGTGAATAACTGTGGAGACAATTTAAATGGTTCCATTCCATGACAATCCGCGAAGTCCGCGCGTAAGAAGCAGATGTCAAATTAGCGGATAGACTTTTTATAACTCCGAAGCTGGAAATACACTAAATTTTGTGTACACTTGATAAGAAATTGATGACTCTGTATTTTTAAAAAGTTTCCCACAAAGTTTCTTTGCAATTTCAAAGAAAAAATAAATTAAGAAAAGGACGCCTGATGAGATATGTTTACCAAATTTGTCCCATGTGCTCAGTCGTTATCAAAATTAGTGCATTTAAAGTGCAATAAAGCACCGTTTATACATTTATCATTTATACGTCTTTTAGATTTATACGTCTTTTGCATTTATACTCTTTCACATTTATACGTCTTTTACATTTATATGTCTTTTAAATTTATTTATACGACTTTTGCATTTATACGTCTTTTAAATTTATACGTCTTTTAAATTTATACGTCTTTTACATTTATACGTCTTTTAAATTTATTTATACGACTTTTGCATTTATACGTCTTTTAAATTTATACGTCTTTTGCATTTATACGTCTTTCACATTTATACGTCTTTCACATTTATACGTCTTTAACATTTATACGTTTTTCATCAGAGTCACGATTCATTCGTATTCATTGTAATGATAAACTACTTCGTTCATACGACGCAAAGCTGCGGTTATTCGTCGTTTCCCCCCGTTCTTAAAATGTGAAAATTTCCTCCTTTCTAGTATGTGAACTGTGATATTAATAACATAACTTCGTAATTATTCACAATTGATGAATTAATGGAAGACATATTGCCTGGTGGTAATTTAAGCGATGATGAAGAGGTTATTCCACATTTCTTTAAAGACACAGTGGACTCCATTGAAAAACTTCGAATCTATTTCTTTTGTCAAAAGACCAGTGAAAAAACATTCATTGAACTTAATTCGATTCATAATGATATAGTGCTTAATACTTGCAGACAATCAGCACGTCAGACGACTGTTAAAGATTGATTTAATTAAACGCCACCTGCATGCACATAAATTTATAAGAAATGTATAATAAGTACTCAAGACATATAATAAAGGAATGATTTTTCTCAATTTTATGATAAATGTTTAATTTTAAAATTTAATTGTTTTCCATACTATGTATTAACTAGAAAATCACCCGTCATGGCTTGACGGGTGCAAATTGCCTCTTCATTCGAGAGATTTCCCTTCAAATTTGACGTGTTTCAATAGATATATATGCGAGATAAATGTTTAACATGGATTGAAAACAAATAAAATAAACATATGTTTTATGACAGGAAATATTGTTTTTTATTTACATATTATTTAAATATTTCTTTATTCAAAAAACTTCTTGGTGAACAACATTCCGTGTGAAGTATTTTTCGTTGTTTAATAATTTTCCTTGTACTTCAGATGTCTTTGTGTGAATTTTAACGTGATTGGGAATCCTAGACCTAGAAAGTGCAACATAGAGCTGTCCATGTGAAAAAACAGGCTCATCGAGGTAAATTCCAACATGATCGAAAGTTTGTCCCTGCGATTTGTTGATAGTCATCGTGTAAGCTAGAAATAACGGGAAATGGCGGCGGATGAGAACGAATGGTAGATTCACATCACTGGCGATTAATTTTATTCTTGGCAAGAAAACATCATCGCCACGATTGCATTCAGATACAATTTGGCGTCCTAACTATATCACGCGCATGATATACCAGTGACGTAATTTATTACTTTCTATTAAAAGACGGAAATTAATTTGAAATATAGGATTAACATAATTTAAAATTTCTTGGGAACTATTGATCGTATCGAGATAAATTTTATATCAATGGATAGCAAATGTTATTTCACTATTTCAGAGCTATTCAATTTGAAATTAGAACGACAATTACTCTTTTAAATTTAAAATGACTGAAATTTAGGTTCTCTAACAATGAAATAATGGTGCTTTAACGTGTCGCAGTGGTATGGCTCGAGTTTTATTGTTGGTGACGTCGGAGGGTTACAGGAGGATCTGGGCTATTATATTAGTAATATACTAGCACTATCTTAAAAGACTTCAAAATTATTGATTTTGAATAAATTTGCAATAAGCAATAGCATTAAAGTTATAATAATAAAAGCTGTTTATTAAAATTTCGATTATACGTCTTTTCATTTATACGTTGTTTTACGACAGTCCCCTGAAAGACGTATAAACGGTGCTTTACTGTAGATATTGATAAAAGAGAAGCTGTTGAATGAACCCCTAAGCAATGGCAATTCTTCAAGAAAAGGCACAATGTGTATCGAGGTTTATTCAAACGAAATCAGATCCGTAGGCTCAACGAAACTACAGGACTATGTACTGTAACGAAATTGTCTTGTGGGCGTACGTGAATGCAGTCCAATAAACAGGATAAAAAAATTAAGCTCTTTATTTTACAAATATTCCAAGAAAAGAAACGTAGCACAAGTATTAAAAAAACACTTGTAACAATTCACATTCCTTTTCTGCAATTTTTATCATTTAATTAAATCAAAATTTTAATTCTTTATTAAATTTTGAACTATTTCAGTTTAATTACTAGATTTAAATTAATGACTAGACTAATGTAATTTATGAACTAAATTTTATTAATAGCAACTGCGTTTTATAAATTTCCATATTATTTTTCTATTAGTTTCATTTATATTTTTTGATATTAAACACTTTTTGTAATACAGTAGTATTAACCTAATACCTGAATTGTGCGTACATACAAATTATCAATATTGTGAGAATTCAGAATTTCATATAAATTCCCAGAGAAAGACGCTACTAAAAGCACCCGTGTGGTCGGTCTGCGTGGGGGTCTAAGACCCCCCACTTGAACTATGCAGCTTCCCAGTGAAATACAGGTTCGTACCATAGGACGGCGCCAACGAGACAACAAAAACCCAAAACCAGACTATAGAACTGTCGGGTTGTCACGCCCTAGGTTTGAGAATGAAAAATCACCAGATTGATAATATCGGATCAGCTGATCCAAAAAAGAGGAAGGTCATGGACTTTAGGTCTCCACAGGCGAGAGCAAATGACAAGCCAACATACGGACCTCCTTACCCTCCTCAACCTATCAACGAAAAATCGGGGGGAACGTAACAAGAAGAGAAGACCCCATCTCGGGGAACGAAAGAAAAGATTGGAGAGGACTTACTTTTCGGATTTTTGATCCGGGAGCGAAGACGATATTTTTTGGGTGAATTTGTGAATCTCACCTGTTAGAGCATTAGCTCTGTTTTGCGAAGTCGTGATAGCAAAATCACGCAAGGTTTTGAGAAGTACCGTTGTACTGCTAGGGAAATATTTCTCTGAATAGAGCCTCTCTCTCCTGAAGAAAAC
>BGPR01002777.1:4939-28752 GCA_013235015.1 Araneus ventricosus | reverse complement strand
CCTCTCTCTCCTGAAGAAAACGAATTGATTTTCCCTAAAGCGAACGTAGATCATAAATTATCGCACCGAAGTCGTGCTATTCTGAAGTCTAGAACTGTCGTCTTCCTCTTGTTGAGTCGTTCTCAAGGTAGAACTGATTTCCGTCTACAATTTCGGGCAGCGGATAAATTCAAGTCTCTTACCGCCCTAGAACCAGATTCTCTGAAGACTAGTAGAACTTTCTAATCCCAATTAATCGAGACAGAGTTAATTATTTATACTATAATAGTCAAGAAATATGTACAATTCATCTCTTGTAAATATTTTATTTACTTTCTATTAAATTCCTGATATTTCATATTAGTACTGCTGTTTGACTTGCTACCATTTGTTCGACGCTGTCGAACACGTCACGATATAATTTTAATAAGAATTTCTTTACATATAGTGTCAAGTATCCCTAAGGTTAGGGATACTTGACACTATGCGATTTCATGAAATATATTTAATTTATGATTAAATGAGATATCAGTTCAGCATAAGTACATTTATCCTTCTTAAAAACAAATCTTTTTATGATGATAAGAATTCAAGTATTCGAGAAATATAAGTAAAAGTAGGGTCAAGTATCCCCAGTTTCCCCTATAAGCACTGAAAGCAAATCATAAATTAAGTCGAGAAGAGTTTGCGGTCAACATGCTCGCCTTGACTTCTCTCTGTTGGGTTATGTTTACCGAACATGTTCGGAGCACTTTTTTAAAAAATTGTGAAATAGAAACACCAAAATATGTTTTTTAGATTCGGATTTAATAAATATTAATATTAGAGCATGATTTTTCAGTATAAATTATTACAAATTTACAAAAATCTTGAATTTCTGCTGCTTTTTAGAGGAAATTCCCAAAAACTTCGAACATGCTAGAGGTCAAACTTTTGTAAGAATTCAAATAAAACTAATACTGAAATAGACTACATACTATGGACTAGTGCTTGTACTAGAATATTAACATTCTTTGGATAAATAAAAATTTTAGAGCTAATCGAACAATCATTATAAAATTTTCAGCAAATTTTTTATGTCATTTTTCAAATAAAAGACCATAATTAAAAAAATATTGTTCCAATAAACATTATTCTGGTACATTCACTAGAGAAACATTTGAAGAAAGTGTTCACAAAATTTCAGAACAATCGACTGATAATAACTTGAGTTATCATGTTTGAAGTGTGAAAAATATGCATAAAATCTAATTTTGAGAAAAATCAAATTTTAGTTTTGCCACGCGCTTAAATTATGTATCTAAACTTTAAAAAAAATTCCTAAAAGTATACTAACATCATATTAACTTGAAAAAATGCAGTTTAAAAGAATTTTTGACAGGTTTCTGTCCCTTTAAATGACAACTTCCGGTTAATTAAACGCCCACTTCCGGTTTCCGGTTTGTTATAAAACAATTAATACCTCATCTTCTAATTAACGTACCGACAAAAGTAAATATGTTTTAGGAAGGTAAATGAATGAATTATCCAAAACATCAAAAATTAAAAACATGGGAATTTTGGTCGAAAATCGACTTTTCAACGTGTTTGGATACCTTAAAAAAATGTGTTTGAAGATACGGTACATTAATGACTTCAAGCAAAAAATCACTCATCCCATTTCCTCCAATGCCGATGTTGTGCTGTAGAGAACATGGCAAAAATTAAAGCTTAGTCTTGATGTGTTTTGAGTAACTAATAGCTTCCATATAAAGGTTTATTAACCCCTTAGCAGTATATCCCGAACTTAGTTCGTGCATCGAATAATGGCATTTTTAGATTCTTAAATTAATTCTTTCATAGATGCTATCATTCGATACACAAATGGCCATCCATTGACATCCCAAGTGTTCTGTGGGCCTTTAGTTGCACCAATGTAGCAAATCTCCAAAATAGAAGCATGTAATTAGACGGTACAGATTGCTACACTGTTAAGGGGTTGATCGACACACAAAAAAAAACCCCTTCAATACCTGCTCATCATTTTTAATACTTTCCACAGAAATTGTGAACAGACTTTACGACATCCTGTACAAAAGCTATTTAAGAAAGATTTAACATGCTTACATGACATGAGATTTTTTTTTGTCAAGTCTTTTTTTCTTAACATAGTTTTGAAACTGTGAACAGACTTTATGGACATCCTGTACAAAAGCTATTTTAAGAAAGATTTAACATGCTTACATGACATGAGATCTCTCTCTCTCTGTCATGTCTTTTTTTCTTAACATAGTTTTGAAATTTTGAACAGACTTTATGGGCATCCTGTACAAAAGCTATTTTAAGAAAGATTTAACATGCTCACATGACATGCGATTTGTCAAGTCTTTTTTTCTTAACATAGTTTTGAACTTGTGAACAGACTTTATGGACGTCCTGTACAAAAGCTATTTTAAGAAAGATTTAACAAGCTTACATGACATGCGATTTGTCAAGTCTTTTTTTCTTAACATAGTTTTGAACTTGTGAACAGACTTTCCTTATGGACATCCTGCAGGTAAAAAAAGCTATTTTAAGAAATATTTAACATGCTTGGGTACGATATTGGATTTTTTTTAACATTAACTGCAATGAACTCTGTGAAGCAAGGATTGAAAATGCACTTTTGCCCCTATTTATAAAGCGCGATAATTTCATAAAATTCTTGAGAAACACTTCAGATGCTCTTCTGATAATTGTGTTTATCAGGAAGAACTTCCACTCCAGTTTGATTATAGATATAATCACAATCTTAGTAAGGAAATTTTAAATGATTAAATAAAATGTAGATATTAAGAAATGCCTTTTCTTGCATACCACGCAACGTTTTTCTAACTTTCGCTTTGGTGGTCCTTTCTTAATGAATCTTAGTTGCTTATCGGTCAAAAGAAAACAAAATTTGTTTCAATCGGGCTGTGTTTACTTCCCGATCAGTGAATGATCGCCAATTAAGCGAGAGATTACGATCTCCGACCTTCTGCGTTGAAACGAACTACCGCTCACTGTCTTTCTCACGTCTGCTTTGATCCGAAGGAAACTGATTTCTGAGAACTGCGGATAGAAACTGTTTTCAAAAGTTTCTTTTTAATTCTTTCATGTCATTTATTTTTTCCAAGAAAACTGTCGAGAATATTCGTTGCTAGCACAAGCATTGGGTCTTTTCAATCCCACCATCTGTCCTTCATTTTAAAAAATCTTGTATTCCTCGAAACCTGTAGTTATTTCTTTCTGTACCTTCGTGGGTAGTTTAGAAGTAGGAAATTAGAGAAACAGATATAGGAAAAAGAGGTGGTTTATTTTGGGTAGTAATTACTGGAACTTTAATTCGGATCATATTCACTTTGACAAAATCAATTTGCACTCATAACAAATATATTGCAAGGAAAAGAAATTATTCCTCTATAATTAAATCTATTCAACTTGAAAAAATATATTTCGACATTGATCAAATATGGTACTCACAAGAAAAAATATTAGCACTTGTATTGAATAAATATGTTGCTCACAACAAAAAATATTATCACTTGTATTGAATAAATATGGCGCTCAAAAGAAAAAATATTATCACTTGTATTGAACAAATATGGTGCTCACAGGAAAAAATATTATCACTTGTATTGAACAAATATGATGCTCACAGGAAAAAATATTATCACTGGTATTGAACAAATATGGTGCTCACAGGAAAAATATTATTACTGGTATTGAACAAATATGGTACACACACAAAAAAATTTTATCACTTGTATTGAACAGATATGGTACACACAAGAAAAAATATTATCACTTGTATTGAACAAATATGGTGCTCACAAGAAAAAATATTATCACTTGTGTTGAAAAAATATGGTGCTCACAAGAAGAAATATTATCGCTTGTAGTTGTTGCTTTCCACTATAAAACGGACAGTTTGTACTTTCAGTGCATCGTTACGTTTGTAAACTATTATTGCATCTTTCAAACTGAACGTTCCTATTTTTACCCTATTCATGTAATTATCTGATAGAATTCGTAACCTAGTGAGTGAATTTGTTTAAATTATTAAAAACGTTGTAGGTCATGAAAAAATAGAACAAAACTTGTTCAAGTACATTCTTTTAGAACTCAAGCCATAAAAGATGAGCGATTTTCGAATTATAGTTTCATGTACCCAGTGTAAAGTTTCAAATTTATAGCGCAAAATATTCTAATTATCGTTCCATGTACCAAGTATATACTATTTAAACTGAAGGGCACTTTTGCACTTCCCCGTTTATTTTTAATTTTGAGTGTCGGGTAATTTACATCTTACGTTTGCCAGCTTTTCAGAGCAGTGGCTATGGCAGAAAATGTGAACTATATGTAAATTACCCGATTACCTGTTTTGACAAATTTGTCAAAACAGATTTGACAAAATTGTCAAAACAAATTTGAATATTTTATGAAGAAAAAAATGCATGTTTTATGTAACTTTTAATATAAACTTTCGGAAACGGAACGGCGAACCTTCCTTTTCGTACCTCAAGTCAACATTAATCGAGCCTCATTCAACTCGAGAACCAACCAATTCATCACAGGACACGGGCCGTTCGTGGCCTATCTATTTATGTTCACACGATCGATGCGTTTGTGGTGATCCAAACCGCTACGCGATAATCTGCCCAGTGACAAAACTCTTTCATTTCAGGAAGACCAGTGCTGAAAACCGTGGTGTGAAAATACTGTCCAAGGCAAAAGATCCCTGACACGACTCATGAATATTATGAAGATCTTACCTGAACGACGGAGTAAGAAAGACTTTTCTCGCTTCCACCAGCAGTTAAGACTTGCGGGTCTATTCTGGTATCCCCCGTTGGGTTGGGTGACGTCACTTTTCCCGCTGTTAACGAACGGAAAAAGTGACGTCACCCAACCCAACCGTGGGTACCAGAATAGATCCCTTACATTGCAGATTGTTTCAGTTTACTTTTTGTATTTATTATTGTCATTGTTGTTTTAATTTTTTTCTTCTCTATTTCATCTTTACGCTGAGAGGGTTTTGTATAACCATAAATTTTATCTGGTTGGTTCACTCCCGCTGGATTAATAATAATAATAACTTTTAATATGACAAACTTTTATCATTAAACTTTATCATTAAAAGAAAATATAAAGGAGTGATAACATGAATATTGTGGCATTAATCCGAATGAAGCTGCTCTGTATTCTGGAATCTTTCTCACGCATGTCGGTAATGCGACTGCAATTATGGAAAAGTTGAATTTGATCATAAAAAGGTGGAATTAATCGAGATTATTAACAATGAAAAACATTAACAAAGAAATTAATCAGGGAAATTCAAAAATTAGGAATTGCGACCATGAATAGTGTTGTGTAAAAGAATTTTGGGCTCGTGCTACGTTCTGTCGCGTTGTTTCCATGCTTCCAATTGTCCGCCATTTTTTGCAATCCATCAGATATCTTCTCGACGATATGTTCCACCTTCCACAAACGAAAATTTTATCCAATTGCGCGTACAATCCTTGAAATTAGAATTTGAAGCTTCCATGTGTGTCAAGGCCCGTACCAAATTTCATTTATGTAGATTGTGTTTTTGAATTGTCGTGTTCACACACACAAGAACATACAAACAGACCATCTGCCCGCTTATGTAATAAATGTTAGTTGAGTCGCTCAGAAGCCAAAGCGGATAAGTTCATTTTGAAGCATCTCTCTCTATATGAGTCGCTCAGAAGCCAAAGCGGATAAGTTCATTTTGAAGCATCTCTCTCTATATGAGTCGCTCAGAAGCCAAAGCGGATGAGTCCATTTTTTGTCTTCTGGTTCTGGTAAATTTTGATGGAATTAATAACAATATTTTTAGTTATCAAAAGATTCACTCGTTGATTCATTAAAAGACTTTATATACTTTCACTGATCAAATTAACAAACCAAAAATTTTTTAAGGGGACATGCGACTTTTAAACCTCGAAACTTTTCGATTTTATGAAATATATGTATATTATTCCCCTGTCTTTTCTGAACAATTTAAAATAATCCGTGTTAAAAAATTCGGCTGTTCAACGTGAACATTGAATATGGCCATATCTTTAAAGAGCTATATCTCAAAATGTGTTTTTTTTAATATTGCCCGCACGATATCTCAAGAACTATTGAATATTTTTACATAAAATATTTACTGAATATATATTTTGCTATGTTCTACAAATTGAACCGCATTTTTGTACATATATCTCCAAAGAAGTTTTTTGGGAGGGTTAAGAAAAGTTTAAAGTTTAACTATTTTTAACATTTTTATTTTAAATTGGTATATAAAATAGAAATTAAATTTAAATGTTAATAAATTATGGTTCAGTGTCTTAAACAGACTGTTTGGATTCCTTAAATACCCAAAATATTGTGTTTAGATAAATATTTTATCCGTAATCATGCGCGCAAGGAGACTATCTCATTTTTGCTCCAAAAATTATACCCATATTTATTACTCTTTCAAATAAATACATACCAATATGAAGGTTTGAAAATGTGTGTACTATAAGAGAAAGAAAAGATATTTTTCGAGAAAAAAAGTGAGTTTGTGAATTGCTTTGTTTCAGAGATACAATGTATCGAATTGGACAGTTTTCCGCCATTTTTTCGAGGTTTAAGAGTCGTATGTCCCCTTAAATTATTGTTTTTAAAAACATGAATTTTCTCAATTTTTTTCTGGAATTATCCGGAATTGGCTTCTGAACGACACATATAAGACACTCATCTACAGTTTTTGGTACTAAAATTCACCCATCTAGTTTTCTACGAATTTGATTTATCGCGTTCATGCGCAGAAACTGATCTATCGTCAGACAATCCGCCCTCTGGTGGATTTGGTTCAAATTTTGTCAGGAATCTACAACTCTGGTGAGGAAACCATACGCCAGATTTCATCCACCTAGCTCGCTGCTACCCGGAGCCGAATTTTGTCCAAAATTTGATAGAAATTTACAATGTTTGTGTAAATACCGCTTCCCGAATTTCATCCAGCTAGCTTATTGCGTTTTTCAATCATCTTGTTCAGAGACAGCCAAACCGACAGACATAATCCAATAAGCGGGAGTGGTCTTCCCTCTAAACTTTCTAGTTTACTCCTAAAACATGTAGAGAAAAAATAATCTAAAAGGCAGTAAGACGAGCAAGGGTCCCTAACGCAGTGGAGGAAAAAGGAGTCAAAAGGGAAGAAAAAGGTGCTAAGCAGGAGTCAATACGCATGGAGCCTTTTGTCATGAGGTTGCTGAACAGATGCACAGTTTGCTCCCAGTACGCATGCTCGTGGAGAGTTAAGAATCGCCAGAATAGTTAGAAAATTGAATATGCAGTTTCAACGCCTTTTTTCCAACCTATTGAAACACAAATTGGGCACCGATCTATAATTAATGTTAGCATACGTCATACCAAATTTTATTTATCTAAACGAAAGGGTTTAAGAGTTATAATTTTTACAAGTATTCGATTAAACAGACCGACAGACAGTCAACCCTTTGGTTGACTTTCAACAGATTTGTCTCAAAGTTTTATACGGACCAACATTTATGATGATAAAACTGTGTACCAAAGTTTATCTATCTAGCTTTTTATGTTTTTGAGCTATAGAGTTCACATGAATGTGGCCAGACAGACAGACAGACTTCCCATTGACGGATTTTGTCCAAAATTGGATAGAAACCTACCAATTATGTGTTTAAAGACCACATACCAAATATCATCCCCGTAGCTCTAATAGTTTTCGAGTTATCGTGTTCACAGACAGACAGACATAATTGCAAAATTGTGTTTTTCGGACTCGGGGAGGTTAAAACATGGATATTCGTCAACATCTCGAGTTCGAATTTTTTGACGATTACAATACTTTCTCTTTGTATACTTCGTATACGAGAAAGTAAAAAAGTCTCTTTCGAACTCGAAGATGTTTAAAATCTCCCATCCGTTTTTCATTTTCAGTTCATAAGCAGGTTATTTATGTTTATTCGTATTATTTCTTACACTACCATCGATAGAATACTCTTAAAATCTCAGAGACTCGATTATATGCAATAAAGATCCAATTATTCACTTCAAAAGCTGAGTTTTAAGGTTTTGAAGCTATGAGATCAAAATAACGGAACACTTAGTGAGTTTAAACGTGTAGATTCATAAAAACCTCGAGGTTGAAGCTTCTGACCTTTTCAATACTTCCTCTTTGTAAACTGCATATACGAGTACGTAGAAAGTTACGTCTATAACTTTTTAAAATTAATGCACGACATAAACACCATTGCGTTTTGGTTTTATCTTTGTGCGCGAAACAAAGGCAGACGCAGGTAAAACCTCGGGTACAGTTGCTAGTTTAAGATAAGCAATACCATATCTACACTGAAACCAGCGGCAGTGGTCTCCCCTAAACTTTCTCGTATACTTTCTAAGTGGAGATTCGTCAAAATCTCGAGTTCGAATTTTTTTGACGGTTACAATACTTTCTCTTTGTATACTTCGTATACGAGAAAGTGAAACAAACAAACATGAAATCAAATACCTGTTGCCACGTTTCAAAAAAATATTACTTTGAAGAAGGTGCGATAAAATAGGCAATGCAATGAATACTAAAGCGAAAATTCTGCTTTGGAATTGAATTCCCAAGAAAACAATGTATACTACCACAACCGTAACAATTGCAAAAGCGCGTGAATAAAAAATTTGGTGAAATAATGAGATCGGTTTGATTTACAACAATAAAAAAAAATTGATGTTTGAAAACATTATTTATTGCTGTAAATAAAATTTACAACAATAACAGATTGCTACCATTACGCATGCGCATGAGAATCGGATTAAAAGAAATTGAATATGCAATTTGAACGCCTCTTTTTGACAGATTTGGTCCAAACTTTTATACGGACCTACATTCATAACGATAAAACTGTACCAAATTTTATCCATTTAGCTATTCAAGTTTTTGAGTTATAGTGTTCGCATGACAGCGGATATACAGACAGACAGACTTCCCGTTGACGGATTTTGTCCAAAAGTTCATAGAAACCTGCAAATTATGTTTAAAGACCACGTACCAAATTTCATCCCCGTAGCTCTAATAGTTTTCGAGTTATCGTGTTCACAGACAGACAGACAGACATGATTCTAAAATTGTGTTTTTCGGACTCGGAGAGGTCTAAAACGTGGAGATTCGTCAAAATCTCGAGTTCGAATTTTTTGACGATTGCAATACTTTCTCTTAGTAAGTAAAAACAGTCAAACCCCGGTCTAACGGAAACTGGATATAACGATCCCTCGGTTGTAACTAACGTCTCAAATGATCTCAACCGAACTCCTACGCCACTAGTGTGTTTTCAAATGCTTGTAATTATCTTCAAAAGATAATGAATTCGGATAGAGTGAACTAAAATGTCCTCTTTTGAAGCTTAGTTTCAGCTCTTTAACGGAAATTCGCCGCTTATTTCGATACTTTAAAGAAATAAATGTAAGTACAGTCGTCAACGAAGTGAATGGGACACCTCTAAAATTCTGGTATATATTATCGCATCTTGATAAAACCAGCGGGAGTGGTCTCCCCTAAACTTTCTCGTACACTTCTCGAAAAAGGTGCTGTTTCCCCTCCCTCCGCGTGGATAAAAAAATTAAACCTATTGTAACCCAGGATCCAATGACTATTAGAAAATATGTAAGTACAGAATCAAATTCACAGATGCGTTCCTATTTAAATGAGTACCGATTTCTACTCTTGCTGGCTCAAGGACAATCCTCTCGCGTGCACAGATTGCTACCAGTACGCATGCGCATGGAGAATCGGATGAAAAACAAAAGCGCCAAGCAGGGGTCAATAAATATCGTGCACAGAAGATTGCGCCCAGTACGCATGCGTGTGGAAATGGCGGATTCGTTGGAGATGAGATTATACAGACCGACAGACAGTCAACCTTTTGACGGATTTGGCCCAAAATTTCATACGGACCTACATTCATGACGATAAAACTGTGTATGAAATTTTATCCATCTAGCTATTCAAGTTTTTGAGTTATAGCGTTTATATGACCGCGGACATACAGACAGACAGACTTCTCGTTGACGGATTTTGTCCAAAATTTGATAGAAACCTACAAATTATGTTTAAAGACCACATACCGAATTTCATCCCCGTAACTCTAATAGTTTCTGAATTATCGTGTTCACAGACAGACAGATATAATTCCAAAATTGTGTTTTTCGGACTCGGAGAGGTCTAAAACGTGGAGATTCGTCAAATCCTCGAGTTCGAATTTTTTGACGATTACAATACTTTCTCTTTGGATACCTCGTATATGAGAAAGTAACTAATACCAATGTTAATGGCTCAAGAGGAAAACACGATCTTCATGAAAAGTAGACCGATAAATGCAAATAAATATAATATACAGTCCCACAAAAAGTGGGCGTTGCATGTCAAAAGCGGGAATTTGCAGTTTTTTTGTAAATATTTCGGAAACTATTATATATGCGCACTTGATTTTTTTGTATACCGGCATTATAACGCCTCAGCTTTCCTCTCATGTAAAAATTTCACTATTTTACAATTCACTTTTTTTTTTCGCAGTCATGTTAAATTTAAAAAATATATATATTTAATTTTTTTATTAATGAATTTTTTTCATGACTCAATGTAAAAAAATTAGTGTTCTTTTAGTGAGTGAAAAACGTTTTGAGAAATATATAATACTTTCCGATATATCGTCAAAAGTTCCTATTATTCAGTCAACATGGGAAAGGCCATTTTTCAAAACCCTAGAACCCTCGAAATTATCATCAGAACTGTATAAAAATTTATGGGGAGGCTAATTTCCTGCAGGGGGGTCGATTCAGCTAAAAAAAATTGATAGACGTAATGGGAAAATTCCGAGATATTTGTTAATTAACTATGTTAATTAACTCGGTTAATCAGTTTTTTTATTTGAATAAACCTGGCCACTTGAGCCATTAACATCGACACTAGTTTTGTGAAGATGCAATAATATATACCAGAATTACGGAGGTGTCCCATTCATTTCGTTGACGACTGTACAATTAATTTCACTGTTCAATTTTTCAAGCACAAATATTTGTTTTAATTTATTATAGCCCATTACTAAGCCCCTAAAAGCCGTGCCCGTACGTAGTACGTGCGTCGAAGTATCGCATTTTTAATCTTATAAACTAAAATTTAATCATTACTTTGCTTTATAATTTGACACAAAAATTACTTAGAATCCATAAACATCTTAAGTATTCTATGGCTTCTTAGATGAACGAAAATGACACCCTCTTTCCAAAACAGAAGGGTTCATCTTATTAGATAGCAAAGAAAATTAAACCGTTAAGGGGTTAATTGTAATTCATTGTAATTAATTTCTTCAACACAGAAATGCGTTTAAGGATTACAGGAATCTTGTGTAGCCATTATTTGAAAAATCGGGTATAGCGAACCCTCAGTTATACCAAACTTCGAGGTCGGTCCGTTGAGTGTTCGTTATAACAGGGTTTGACTGTATAATAAAAGATTAGAAACTTCATTGTTTTCTTTAAAATGAATATTTGGCACATAATGATAGCACACTGTTGATGTCCTTGCAAGTGTTATGGGCTTAGAAGATTTAAAAGAATAGTCCTATATCCTTTATTTACATTGAAAATTACTACCGTTGTTCCATAATAATAGTAGCAAGTGAATATTTAAAAGTGAATTATTGGCGAATGTAGTTGTAAGTTATGTTGTAGCGCAAAATTGCGGAGCCTTCAATCAAAATCAATGTTTCATGACAACTGTCATTTGTTTTGACACATCTTTCAATTTTTGGGTTAGCCTAATTAATACGAATTATAACTATTTTTCTAATTTCATCCTCTGATCGAAATCAGTTGTTTTATTTCAGTTGAATATCAACCCATTGTAAAAGTAAGATGCAAAAAGATTTTCCAAGCTACTTGCGATTGTCCAATTCTTCATGCATCTAAAGAAAAACGAAAAGTTGCAGAAAAAGTGCAATTACTTTAGCTGCAAAACAATTTAAGTGCAACAGAATAACCTATGATGAATGAAACTATATGAACATTCAAAATAAAAACTGGGAGTAACATTTTTAATTTATTGTTTAATTTAATCTAGTTTTTTGATAATAAATGATGCGTTCTATATTTATTTTCTTTTGCTACTATTATGGGACAAATTAAATTCATCAACTGCTACTATTATTATGGGACAAATTAAATTCATCAACTGCTACTATTATTATGGGACAAATTAAATTCATCAACTGCTACTATTATTATGGGACAAAATAAATTCTGCGCGGGACAAAATTCATCAACTGCTACTTATTATTAAGTGGACAAAATTAAATCTAATTAACTGCTATCATTATTATGGGACAAATTAAATCAACTGCTACTATTATTATGGGACAAAAATAAATCAATAACCTGCTACTATTATTATGGACAAAATAAATCATCAACTGCTACTATTATTATAATGCCAAATTCATCAACCGGCTACTTACATTATGGGACAAATTAAATTCATCAACCGCGTTTACTATTATGGGACAAAATAAATTCATCAACTTGCCATTATTATTATAATGTCTAAATTAATAACTGGCAATGGTTATTGTGGGACAAAATAAATCTTAACAACCAAGGCCATTATTATGGGACAAATTAAATTCATCAACTGCTACCATAAGTATTATGGGACAAAATAAATCTATCATAAGCAATATTATTATGGGACAAATAAATTCATCAACTGTTACTATTATTATAAAAATAACGCATCATTGCTACTTATTATTGGTGGGGATGAAATTAAATCTACTGTCAAGTACTATTATTATGGGATGTGCCAAATTCATCAACTGCTACTATACATAGTGGGGAGTAACCAAATTCATCAACCGCTACACTATTATGGACAAACTAAATCTACTGTCCGTTGCCATTATTATGGGACAACCACCCAAATTCATCAATTGTTACTATTATCATGGACAAATTAAATGAATAACCATACCGTTATTATTGGCGGAAGCCAAATAAATTCACTGATCAAGCACTATTATGGGACAAAATCAAATCTACTCAACTGCTACTATTATTATGGGACAAAATCAAATTCACATCAACTTCATTATTATGGACAAAAGAATTCATCAGCTGCTACCATTATTATGGGACAAAATAAATTCTTCTAACCGCTACTATTTAATATGGACAAATCAAATCTTCAACTGCTGTTAAATTATTAAGTGGGACAAATCAAATCATCAACTGCTACTATTATGGGACAAATTTAAATTCATCAACTGCTACTATTATGGGGAATAAATTAAATCTACCAACCGTTGTTATTAGTGGATAAACTAACAATCACATTTTATATTAGTGGGACAAATTAAATCTATCAACTGCTACTTCATTATTATGGAATAAAATAAATTCATCAGCTGCTATTATTATGGGATAAAATAAATTGCTTCCTTCAACTGCTACTATTGTTATTATGGGACAAATTAAATCTATCAACTGCTACTTAAGGTATTATGGGACAAATTAACCCAACTGCTACTTCTTATTATTATAATAAATTAAATCTACTCAACTGCTACTATTATTATGGACAAAAAATAAATCTACTAACTGTCGCTACCATTATTGCGTAATGTACCAACCATCAACCGCTGCTGGGTTGGCTGGGCGGATGCCAAATTCAATGCTACCATTGGGCTGGCGGGACAAAATCAAAATTCACCGCTACCACATATGTATCGTACCAAATTCACCAACCGCTACTCTGGCTATTATGGGACAAACAAATTCACTCAACCGCTACCAGCTATTAAGTGGTCAAAAAGCCAAATTCACCAACCGTTACCACATTATGGAATGTGCCAAATTCATCAAACGCTACCGCTGGTTGGGGACACAAATTCATCAGCTGCTACCATATTATGGACAAACAAATTATCAGTTGGCATTATTATTATGGAATACTCCTTATCAATCCATACATATGGGATGAACAAATTATCAATCCGTTACACTTTATTATGGGATAAATCAAATCATCATCTTCTGTTACCGAGATTATTTATGGGGACAAATCACTGACTGGTTCAAGTTGCCATATGGGGACAAATCAATCATTGATTCTGCCACTATTATGAATAACAAATTATCAACTGCTATTGACACATTTAATCGGGTTACTATTATTGGGATTAAAATAATTATTTGCTGTTGCTATTATGGGGACAAATCACTCATCAATCGTTGTTGGTTATTATGGGACAAATAAATATCAACTGCTACTATTATGGGACAAACCGTTCATCAATTGTTACTAGTTATTCATGGGGACAAATAAGAATTAACTGATTGTTTGATATTATGGATTAAATCAATTATCGATTCGTTATTCACATATGGGGACAACCAAATTAACAACTGCTACCATTATTATAGACAGAGGTAGTAAAAGATAAGAAACTTCAATGTTTTCTTTAAAATTATTTACACAATGCAAGATATTGTTGATGCTCCACGGTGAAATGTTCGGGAAGATTAGAAACAAAATATGGCCATGTTACTTTACCAAGTCTGCGGCTGAGGTAAGTGCGGTAAAAAAGAGCGCAAATGCCTGTACTATCGAGAAAAGCATCTTTCACCTCAGATCACCCACCCTTGGCCACAGCAACTGATAAATACATTTTTCCTTGAATGGCCATACTTATCGTGGTCGTGTTCGTGCAGATTAATTGTTGATTCACTGAGTTCATTGTGTATTTTTCTGCGGCCCAGACCTATCTGAAAAAAAAAAAAATTACAGGAAAGCAGAGTAAAATTAATCTTTCTCGTCTCTTTTAACCCTTTAGACGTGCATTTTCTTTATCAATAAGATGACCTCCACTTTTGGAAAAGGATATATCACTATTCATCTGCTAGTCATAAACATCTTTTACTACCGCTAAAATCTTACACAATAGTAGCAGTTGATGAACTAATTTGTCCCATAATAGTAGCAGCGATGAATTCTTAATTCTTGTCCTAATAATAGTAGCAGTTGATGAATTATTTTGTCCTATAACAATAGCTGCAAAGAAGAAGAAATATACCTGAACCCACAAATATCAAGCATTTGATGATTTTAATTTGTCCCATAATAATAGTAGCAGCTAAGGAATTTGAAATTTCTTCCCATAATAGTAGCAATTCATGAATTTAAATTATTGTCCACAATAATAGTAGCAGGTGAAGGTCCTACAATAATAAAGTAGCAAATCTCATGAATTTAATACAATAATAGTAAGTAGTTGACGAATCAATTTCATCCCATAATAATAGTAGCTGTTGACGAATTTATTTGTTCATAACAATATAGCAGTTGGTTTAACTTCATCACCATAATATTGTGGGAAGCAGCGATGAATTAAAATCTGTCTCATACAATAGCAGCTGGACGAATTCTAATTTGTCCCACAATAACAGTAGCAGTTGGTGGTCTCTTAATTTGTCCAAGGTTGGCCAGAAGCAGCTGATGAATTTAAAATCTGTCCCATACCAATAGCAGAAGCGACGAATTCAATACTAGCAGCAACGCTGAACGAATCTATCACAACAATAACAAAGGGTTGATGAATTTAATTTGTCCCATACAATAGTAGCATTAATGAATCTAATTTGTCCTATAATAGAAGAAGATGAATTTAATTTGTCCCATAATAGTAATTCATGTCTATTTTGTCCTATAAATAACTGTAGCAATTCATGAACTGAATTTGTCCCATAACAATATCAGTAGTTGATTGAATTTATTTTGTCCCATAATAATAGTAGTATTGAATCTAATTTATTCACAATAATAGTAGTAATTCATGAATTAATTTGTTCTATAACAATAGTATTGATGAATTTAATTTGTCCCATAATAATAGTATGAAAGAAAAAAATATAGAATGCAAATATTTATTATCAAAAACTAGATTGAATTAAACAATAAATTAAAAAAATATTGTCTCCACTTTATTATTAATAATTTAAGACAAATTATAGCTATTGAATATCTAAACTTTGTCTATGCAGACTAAAATGTGATATCGATGAGTCATGACGGGCGCGATTGCTAAGGGTTTCTTCAAAGAAATATACATTAACAATCACTAGCAACCACCCACCCTGAAAGTGGGGATCAAATACAGGGTCCAAAAAAATTGGTGGGAGAAGGGACAGTACAAGGATTGGGGGTAAAGTTGAGGGGCAAAAATTCTAGCATAAAAGTTGAGTATAGGAGGTATTAATAAAGTGTAAACTTAGTTATAAAATTAACTAGCTTCCGATTCAAATAGATGGAATATATAATTTATTAATAAAAGAATATTTTAATAAATGGAATTATTAATTATACTTATAATTCCAAGTTTTAGGCAGCTGAATGAAATAAAGAATTCCTCCCTCATAGAGTGAAACTGCCCTCTCGCAACTGGGTAGGGCTAGAGTCTCACACATTTTGCCCAAGACCAAAGTGACCTTTATTCTGCGCCTCCAAATAACCACTTTAGTATTGTTCAGAATTTCAGTTAAAAATATGGTAGATAAGAAAAACAATGATAATGGCGCCTTGCGTTTTGTAAATGTTATTAAACCTCATTAAAATGATGTTTCATACGCAATCTTAATTTATACATAAATTTCTGCCTTCTGTATTATTTGGCGAGCACCTTTATAGTTTTTTCTGGCTTGTGGCTCCTAGACTTACTGAGCTGGTGAGACAGACGTTGCCTCAAAAGCCACCTAAAAGTCGTTTTAAGAATTTTCGCCATGTAATTGGGTATTTCCGATAATAAATTTTCACTACATTAATATAAAAATAAATGTTTTATAAAAAAAATCTTCATTTTAACTCCAGGATATCACTGGATAGAGATTTTATTTCAAAAAACTCCACTGGAAATTAACGTTATTCCTTAAGATGCTGAATATTATATCATACACTATACTATACAACAAGCTATTACAATATTTAATTTCGATATCTACCAGTGTAAGTATTCCAATATTTTAGAAGTAAGTGGTTCTCACAGTCGACAGTTGGCAGTGGCATGATGATAAATTATATTAATCAAATATTTGATTGTCATTGTCCGAAAAATATTTTATAAAATGTTCATTTGAATAATAAGGTTTGCTAATCATTTGTTTCATCGTATAAGTATGGGCCGGATCGCCAATGAAGTTAACTTATAAAATAGCTCCTGCTATATGATTATCTATCGTTCCAGAAAAAGTTTTGAGTGTTATTCCTTACTCGTGTAAAAAATATGTATGTGATTTATTGTTGAATATTCCCATTTGATTTTCAATCAATACAACATATACATACTTATAAACGTTACATATACATATATAAACGTTAAATGCGTCCTCTGTGTAATACTGAGAGAAATAAATAGTTTCCAAAATTATCGAAAACCTTTCAAAACATATTATTATAATTACTTTAAACCCTTATTGCCTTAATTTTTACCAATAAAGTTAGATATAAGATTAAAATTGACTCCTTTTCCTTTGACTTCTACCTCTTATTTTACCTGAATAAATGATAAAAGAGAATTAATTAAAAAGACTATTCGTATGAATTGTTAATGTGCATAAAATTTCGTAGAGATCCGAACTCTGTAACTAAATTTTATTATCATCATTTAAGCTCTCTGATGCAAGTCTAGCTGGTCCAGCGGTAAGGTGCCTGGTTGGTATGCTGAAATTCCCGGGTTCAAAGCTCGCTGCAAGTAGAGGTGTTCAAAAACTCGCAAAGTGTCCCCCATAAGTTCAGCACATAGGAATTAAGTGATTAATATTTTTTCCTGCTTCTAAAATGTATTTTTAAAATATTCACTATATCTTTATATTATGCAATATTATATAATATTATTTAGTATAGTACAATATTATTTAATATGGTATAATGTATTATATGATACAATATACAGTGGTACCTCCGAAAAGCGGACAGTCACGGGACCAAAAGTTTTGTCCGTTTTTAGGAGGTGTCCGCTATTGGGGAGGACAAACTTTTTATAAAAAAGTTTTTTCACTTCTGTTTGATATATGAAACATATATTTTTATCTTGCTTGTTAATAATATGAATGAATGTTGAATAATTTTGAAATGTTTGCCAAAATAATTGAAAGTTTTTCAAAAATACCTGTCCGCTATCCAGAGGGAATAACATGGATTGTCCTATATAGAAGGACTGGGACTCGTAAAAATGTCCGTTAATTAGAGGTGTCCGCTATTCGGGAGTGTCCGTTAAGGGAGGTACCACTGTACTATAATGTATACAGTATTATATGACATTATCCAATATTAAGAAAAAAACATTGTACAATATTGAAAAAGTCTTATGTTTTACTCTGTTTGAATATTGGGAAAAATATTGCACAGTATTACTTTTTCGTATTTTATGATATTAGACAATATTATATGCTACAGGGTGTCCAGAAAAGGACTCCCTGATTTCAAAATTAAATATCTCGAAAACAAAGATCGATAGAGGAATGCAGTAAACGGTATGTTTATTGTGAAAGCTGTAAGAATTTTATACAGCAGTTTGAAATAATAGTTACAAAAGCTGCAAATAGATGGCGCTGTAATCGCCATACGTAATGCCTAGTATAAATAGTGATCGGAAGCCCAGAGCGATCAGTTCCACTATTGAAGCGTGAAAGGAGGTTAGCGTACCGAAGGAAGAGATTAAAACCATGTACTCCATTCAACAACGCGTTTTTCTGGTGCTAGAGTACCACAGGTTAAAAGAGAGTCCTACGGCAACAAGGCGCAGTTTTCAAGAGCGATTTAATGTTCCAAAAGGACCCGATGCGAAAACCATTCGTACGCTCTTCGCCAAATTTCAACGAACAGGCAGCGTAACTGATGATCTAGTGGGGAATGTTGGCCGCCAGCAAACTGCAGTTACGCCTGAAAATGTCGCCACAGTTTCTGGAATTATTCAGCAAAATCCAATGTCATCCGTCCGTAGAATTGCATCTGAGACTGGTTTGAAGCGTTCCAGCACGCAGAAAATACTGAGAAAGAGCTTACACATGTTTCCATTCAAAATTCAAACTCACCAGGCCATACCCGTACGAGCTGTGCAACAAAGGGTTGACTTTGCTAATCAGATGCTCACAATGATTGATAGTGAAGGATTTGATGTTGGCTGCATCTGGTTTACAGATGAAGCACACTTCCACCTGAATGGAATCGTGAATCAACAGAACTGGCGATTTTGGGGTTCCGAAAATCCATATTGGTGTGAAGCGAAACCCCTGTATTCTCCTAAAGTTACTGTGTGGGCTGCAGTATGCAGCAGAGGCATTATTGGCCCTTTTTTCATTCGAGAAACGGTCACTAGTGAACGTTACGTTGCAATTTTGGAACAATTTGTCGCCACACAGCAAGTGTTAGAGGATCGACCACGTACTGAATGGTTTATGCAAGATGGAGCCCGACCACATCGTACCGAACAAATGTTTCGCTTTCTTGATGAATACTTCGGGAATCGAGTCATTGCTTTGGAATATCCCAAATTTACTGGTGCAGGTATGGATTGGCCTCCATATTCGCCGGATTTGACTCCCTGTGACTATTTTTTGTGGGGCACATTGAAAGACATTGTCTACCCGAAGCATCCCGCCACGCTGGACGAGCTTGAATCGGCGATCTGTGTGGCATGTGAATCCATTTCTGTTGAGACAGTACGAAATGTGATGGCAAATTTCATCCTTCGTTTGCGCCACCTCTGTTGTGCCAATGGTGAACATTTTGAAAACATTGTGATGTGATTTTTTGCAAAGAATGTTTTCATACGATTATTTCATTTATGTATGCTGATATGAGCTGTACAGCGTACAGCGCCATCTGTTAGCAGCTTTTGTAACTATTATTTCAAACTGCTGTATAAAATTCTTACAGCTTTCACAATAAACATACCGTTTACTGCATTCCTCTATCGTTCTTTGTTTTCGAGATATTTAATTTTGAAATCAGGGAGTCCTTTTCTGGACACCCTGTAAATGCAAGAACCTCTAACACCTGTGCAAAAAGCCGTCACCGAAAGTTTCTTTTAGCAGATTTAATCCAAAATTTGATAAAACCTACAATTTTCAAATTTAAACCGTGTTTCTCGTTGCCCTTTTGAGTTATTTTATTCATAAACAAACAGACATTGTTACGACATTCCTACCGATAGATGGCGCTATATGAAGCCTTTTTAGAATGTTACTTTTTACTTTCTCGTATATGAAGTATGCAAAGAGAAGGTTTTTGTAATCGTCAAAAAATTCAAACTCGAGATTTTGACGATCTCCACGTTTTAGACCTCCCGAAGTCCGAAAAACACAATTTTGGAATTTGTCTGTCTGTTAACACGATAACGCGAAAACTATTAGAGTTACGGGGATGAAATATGGTTTGTGATCTTTACACATAATTTGTAGATTTCTATCAAATTTTGGACAAAATCCGTCTACGGGAAGTCTGTCTGTCTGTCCGCGTTCATGAGAACACTGTAACTCAAAAACTTGAATAGCAAGATGGATAAAATTTGGTACACAGTTTTAGCATCATGAATGTAGGTCCTTATCAAATTTTGAACCAAATCCGTCGAAGGGTTGATGGTTGATGGTCTGTCGGACTGTATAATCGCATACTTGTAAAAATTATATCTCCTAAACCCTTTTGGCTTATATAAATAAAAATTGGTATGACGGTTGCTAACATTAATTATAGATCTTGCGTACTGGTAGCAATCTCTGAGCACGCGGAAGGATTACGTCACTTTGTCCTTGAGCCGGCAAGAGTGGTGTTTTAATCGGTACGCATCTCTTTGAATTTGATTCTTTACCTAAATATTTTACAATCACTATAATCTACAATGAAAATCATTGGGTTCTGGGTTACAGTAGGTTCGAATTTTTTTATCCACGCTGGGGGAGTGGAAACAGCACCTTTTCCCCCATGTTGGTTATGGGTTGAATGTAGAATTGCAGCGTGGTGAACCAACCACCACATTTTTCATCTCTAATTAAATGTTGTTAAGTTCCATTACTCGTCTTGCATCTCAATTTAAGTAAGAAAATCAACAATTAGGTTTTCACACTACTAACAGACATAATTCCAAAAATGGATTTTTTCGGACTCTGGGAAGTCTGGAACGTGAAGATTAACTCTATGAGCCCTATCCGTCTCAAACCGCCCCATTCGACAGAGGCTTGGACTCGGGCAGTTTCGGGAGCCTCAGTGCATTTTACAGGAGGAAAGTAGTTCCTTTCTTTGTTGACAATTAATCTCCCAAATTCGGGTGCCGTTCTTCTGGAAATTCTGTAAAGAAAGGCCCCATTCTTTTTTCGTGTACTAAAATTTACTTCAATTTTTGAGGTTCTGGAATTCTCAATCTAGCCGGATACAGAGAGTTAATTAAAATCTAGGAGTCTCAATTTTTGATGAATGCAATGTTTCCTTTTTGAATACTTCATACAGGAGAAAATAAAAAGGAAATAGGTACTAAAAGCATATTAATTTAATATAAATATATTGCACTGATATTTTTAATTGCAAGACGGTTGCTAATTATTCTTGTTGACGAGTTTTGGCAATACTTGTCGAAAATGTTAATTATTCTTAAATGATTAGATGTAAAATTGAATGTGTTGGAAATAAGACCGACTAAATCAGACTTCTGAAATTAACGATAACAAAATTAATTCATTAAATGTATGATCATATTACTATTACGAAAGACTGACTTATGCTTATCTTTTTCGCTTTGATATACGATGCCTTTTTATTATAAAATCAGAGGCAACTGAAGAAATAATGAGCGAACTAGACACAATTTTCGATTTGAGACTTCAGAATTTGAAACTTTATACAAACCTAAAAGATAGTGTTTGCATTTATTTATTTATCTCCTTTTCATTTCTTAAGTAGCTGATAGGTCATTGAACTTAGAGCGACAAAATTCTATTTTGGAAAGGAAAAGCTTTATTTTATTTCGAAAATGGATTTTAGGTTTCTGCTCACTCAGTTTATACTAAAAAGTTGAAGCCTTTACGAAGATTTTAGAAAATAGCGTCAATAAAGTTGACTCGATCTTGGTGCTACACTACCCTTCATTTTCATAAATTTTAGAAAACAGAAATGCAAAAAATTTTTCAATAATACCATTTTATTATTTTAATTGATATTTAGAGCTGGTGATTCGACAACTATTTTTTTTCATTAGTTCTTTTGTTTTTAAATCAGTGATTACAATATTTTCTGAAATTATGATGGAAAAAGAAAGGAAAAAAAATATATAAAAAATCTGCAGAAAAAGAAAAGATTATTTAAATGAAATTCAAAGTAATTTGATTCGCAGTTTAGTTATAAGTAATTAATTAAAAATTATTTTATTCCACCTATTTTCTTCATGACATTTTTATTTTTATTCTCTTATTTATAATATATATATATATGTAGAAACTAACTTTAGCATTTTTGTTCATTTAAAATTGTAAGAGATGGCACCACTAATAAAATCGTCTGTTTTATGGCGAAGTGACGTCACGTCACTTCGGCGGGAATTAAATCAGTTCGATGTTGGAATTTTCACGGAAGCGGTCGTTATAATTTAGGCTCTCCGTTTTCTGAGCGAAAGTAAATTATGAATTAGCCTGGTGCTATCTCGGAGGTGAACTTGCTCTTATGTTTATTGTTTTAACCCCTTTGTAAATAGTTAAATGTTTTAATTGTGTTTAAATAATAAATTAGTTGATTTTAACTCTCTCTTTTCATTTTGCATCAAATTAGAACTTTTATCCCCTAGACACCTTTCCTACAAATTGGGGGCTCGCCCGAGATTTAATCAATGTTCAAAATTTTAACTAAGAGCAGTTTTGGTTTCACCTCCTCGTCGATTTTAACTTTATGAGTAACCTGAATTTCTGAACAACGTCGAGATCTGGCCTTGCATCGAAAAAGAGATACGGCGATAATTTTCGGCAAATTGAGAGCAACTTCAACGAGCGATACGGAGCAACTCAGCGAAATCCAGCGACCACCAGAATTCAGCGAAATCCAGCGACTACTGGAATCCAGCGAAATCCAGAACACCGACGAAGGCACTTTCGGAATTGCATCGAATTCTTGGCGTCAGATCCGGGTATTGCTTGAATTTTCAACGAAGCGAATTTCCCTCAGTCCTAAAGGTCAACACCAGCGAAAGTGCCTCTGGAGTTACTTCGAATTATTCCAGAATCATCTCCAGGTCCTGCGTGAGTTGTCAGCGAGAATGAAATAAATGATTCGGTAAAAATACCAATCATTAACAACACGTCAGAGGTAACGCCGATTTAACTGTGCTTCAATTCTTTTTGAGAAATTTAACTTACTGGTATAAAATATTTCAAACAATTAAATTGCCTGTCCTTGTGGAAATAAAGTAATAGTGTTTCTGAAAATA
Organism: Araneus ventricosus; assembly: GCA_013235015.1. Classification (NCBI taxonomy): domain Eukaryota; kingdom Metazoa; phylum Arthropoda; class Arachnida; order Araneae; family Araneidae; genus Araneus; species Araneus ventricosus. The sequence goes on along the minus strand of BGPR01002777.1, from coordinate 5,242 downwards.
AATGCATTTAATGTGTGAAAGTGTTTTGAATAAGCGAAAGTGTTCCAGACATCGTTGACTTAGAAGAGCAGATGTAAGTATTTAGACTCATTTTTGGGCGGAAGTACATTGTTCTTATTTTTGTCCTGATTCTGATTTTATCAATGTTCTGTTTTTGAGTATAATATTAAGTGCATTCTTTGTGTTTTTAATTCCTGTTCTTAAGTGTATCTGAAATTGAATTTTGATTAGTTGTTCTATTTTTTCGTGGGTACAAGTACGATCATTAGCTTAATTTCAGGCAAAGATATATTTGTTCTTTTT